>PVIH01017531.1:0-41525 GCA_004025045.1 Sigmodon hispidus
AGGAGGAGGAGGAGGAGGGGGAGGAGGAGGGGGAGAGTAAGACAGGAGACCCACACTAGTTAGCAGGCAAATGGGGCAAGTTGTTGACTTGTTCAAGTTTAGGGCCCTCCGGCAAGTCCAGACTAGGGAACTGTGAACAGGCCTGAAAAGCTGCAGGAATGCCTGGAGCAACCTCTTCTGGCTTCTCTATGTCCCTTTAATGTGGAAAAGCGAGGATGAGTCCATGAATGGATAGCAGCAATTTCTTTCCATGTTCTTTGGGGTTTGGCTTTTTTTTTTTTTTTTTTTTTTTTTTTTTTTTTTTTTTTTTTTTTTTTTTTTTTTTTTTTTTTTTTTTTTTTTTTTTTTTTTTTTGCGTGCGTGCGGGGCGGGGTTGAAGGAGGTTGTTTGTTTGTTTTTGTGACAAGTAAAAGTTGATGGACTTCCTGTACTTTGCACTGGATATGCTTCACTCCTCAGTTGTGCACAGTTGTGCAGACACTCTCTTCTCTGCCCCAACAGTTTTGTTTCGGTTTCAGAATAGGTCTTAAGGAACGTACCTGAACCTGCACCCATCCCTGATCTCCTTTGTTCTCTGCCCTTGCCCCTAAATCAGCACCAGAACTTGAATTCAATTGAAAGTCGGTCCTTTTCCAGTGACACAGCATTTCCTTGCTTTTGTAATTATTAGTGATCTCATGGAGCATGGATCTCTCTGCCGTGGTCATCCGGTCATCCCACCATCCCGCTTATCCTGGCATCCTCTGCTTTCTCCAGGACCTCTCACCTTCAAACTACAAAGGAGACTGGATCTTTGAGACTTTCTGAGACCCTAGGTCTGCCCCCTCCCACTTCTACCCACACACATTCCACACATACCAGCATCTACCCACACAACACATTAAATGTAATTTTGCTTCAGGCAATGAAAAGCATGTTTATAATTTGCTTTTTGAAATCATTGGACTGTAAGTATTTCGTTCAATTTATGATTGGCTCAAATTTCTCAGGAATTATACAATTGAGAGTTCTTAAAAATAAGAAAATTACTCTGAGTTGTTTTTATATAAAATAAAACATTTTTGAATAATAGATTTAGCAAAGGAGTAATTGTCATATATTTATAGATATTTTCGTCAATCTTGAGAAATTTTCCTTGTATGGTGGAGACAATAGTCTCTTTTAAACCATCAAATCTTTATGTACATACTGAGAAAAGATTCAGCTGGAGGTGCCATCAAGCTTCAGACCCACATGACAGAAGGAGAGAAATGACTCCTGCAAAGTTGTATTCCAACCTTCACCCAAGTGTCCTGGTATGCACACCAGACTGCATGCATGTGCACATGCATACACACAAAATAAAGTTTTTAATGTTACATAATACATAAAAAATAAGTGAAAGGACATATAATAAACAATAGCTGTAAGATGTAGAAAGGTCACAAAGTGGTTGGTTACCCTCATAACATCTGTTGTTGTATCAATATATATTGTGGGCAGGAAGTCACTATTGTAGGTCTCAGTTTGTAGCTGGTGTTATTGACAATTACTTTTCTCCTTCAGTAGTATGCAAAGGACCTTCCAGTACCGAGAACATCAGTCAGTAGGGGTGAAGTTTCTAGTTGGGCACTATTTTTAATGTGCACCATGTTTAATGGCTTCAGTAAGTTGTGTCTTCAGCAGTCTGACCTTACCATAAGAGTATGGATGGATTTAAGGCCCATAAGATGGAACTTCTGACACTGCTAAAGTGGCCAACAGCCTGAGACTAGATAGGTCACAAAGCCTAAGGGAAAGCCTAATACTAATACTCTGCTATAGAAAGATAGCAATACATGATTCCTAATGATATATTGCTATATGCATAAATTAGTGCCTCACTTAGCTCTCATCTTCTTGCAGTAGATGGTAATTAACAGAGACCCACAACTAGACAGCATGCAGAGAGAGAGACATTAGGACACTCAGGCCTAAATGGTTTCTCCATCAAATCCCTCCCCTCAAAGCTCAGAGGTCTATGTGAAAGAAGAAGAAGAAGAAGAAGAAGAAGAAGAAGAAGAAGAAGAAGAAGAAGAAGAAGAAGAAGAAGAAGAAGAAGAAGAAGGAAGATAATAAGGGCTAGTGATGGCAGGGTGTCACTGGCACATGCCTTTAATCCCAGCCTTGGAGGTAGAGGCAGGAAGATCTCTCTGTGAGTTCAAGGCCAGCCTGGTCTACAGCATGAAATCCAGGACAGACAAGGCTACACAACACAGTGGAACCCTGTCTCGAAAAACAAAATAAAGCACAGCAAAAAGAGCTACAGATGATAGGTGACTCCAAGGAAAAAATGTCATCTAATACAGCAGGAATCACAGGTAACAACAAGCCCCATGCTGAGTAGTAGTTGATGAACACAAAACCAACTACCGTGTGTGTATACTTTTGTTATGATTGTGTGTGTGTGTGTATGTGCCTCTTTGTTTTGCTTTGTTTTGATTTTTATTTCTCATATTTTGTTTTGCTTTTGGTTTTTTGAAAGAGATGGAGAGAAAGACCATAAAGCTGGGTAGTTGGTTGGGTAGGGAGGTGGATGAAGTTGGAGGAGGGAAATGAATATGATCAAAATATACTGTGTAAAAAAATCTTAATTTAAAGATAAAAGGATATAGAATGGTATGGTATGACTAAAATAAAAGAAAAATTAAGACAGAAGTAAAAGACAGTTAAATGAACATGTACATTTAACTTTATAAAGAAGAAGCCCTTGTAGAATTCTAAAAACATGTAGACTGAAAATTCCTGAGGAGTTAGGATTAGAATTGGAGGCATACATCTGAAGGGTGTGATTCCAAAGGATGCAAAGGTACAGATCACTTTAGAATGTAGTGAGTAAAAGATACACACTGTAGCTACCAAGAGAGTTTAACAGGAGACACAGCTTTCAGTGTGGTTCTGAAAGAAACTGGAGACAGCAAACCCAAGTAGTTACAGGAAAACAGGAGAGTAAAGAACCTCAGGAATTGTGGCACAAATGTGAGGCTTAAAAGACCCCACAGATGTGAACTGAGAGATAACAGTAATTATAACAAATATAGACCCGTGCTCAGCAGAAAGACAGCCCCAGACTGAAATGCCTTCTTGTGCAGAGGGGACTAGTGTTTAAGGCAGGCCCCTCGCAAAGCTGCTTCTAGCACCTGACAGGATAAGGTCCCGGACCCTGCTGTTTCTCTCTGACTAACAGCAGCCCCATCAAGCCAGAAGAAGAGTAAATATCTTCTTGATTGTTGAGTCTGATGTCTGGCAGCCTGCAACATCAGGCCTTCAGGACCATGAAGTAAGAAGTGTGAATATTCGCTGTGTTGCCGCATTCTTCCTCTTTTCTGATGTCTTTCTTCTCTTTCCTGTGCTCCCAGCTTGTAGGTGCCTTCAACAGCATGAATTTTTCCGAACAGCTTGGTATGTTCGAGTATCTAGTAAGGCCCTGAGGAGACTTGGTGTTAGCGGGCCTGGCAGAACATTATTTTAGATTTGGAGTGACCACTGGGGCTGCATGTGTTTTATGTTTGAATTATCCAGCATTTTTCCTATCTAGTAATGTTAGGTCTCTCACCCAAATGATAAGGTTGAGTAGGGTAGAAATTACAGGGTGAGGCTGCCAGTGGTTCTTGAGCATAAGACATAGCTTCCATTCGTGTAGCAAAGAGTTGCAAGGGCTATTCTTTGGATTTGACTTTTTTGTTTTCATCTTGATATATTACTTACTATGCATTTTCCCATGTGTTCTGCTTTATCTCCTTATGCCTATGGAATGAGTTATTAACAATTTTTTCTATTTTCTCTTTCTCTCTCTCTCTGTGACAGACATCTTAAAAATATATATTAAGAGAGAGTGGTAGGGAGTGAATATGATCAGAAGTATGAAATCACTGTTTTTTACAGTTAAATATATTACTAAAATAACTTTTAAAAAGACAGCAAGAACTATTTTTAAAAAAAAACACTATAATTTATTGCTTAAATTCTTTATAATTCTCAGACTTTACCATTTCAATTTTGATATTGCTTCTCTTATTTCTTGGCATTCATTTAAACTTATCCTTTAATTTCCTTGAATGCAATTTTTAATATTTTTTTATTTTATTTTATGTGAATTGGTGTTTCGCCTGCATGTATAACTGTGTAAGGGTATCAGATCTTGGAATTACAGACAGTTGTGAGCCACTATGTGGATGCTGGGAATTGAACTCAGGTCCTCCAGAAGAACAATCAGTACTTTAACCACTGGAGCCATCCCTCCAGCCCTAATGTAATTTTTATATCCTGTAATTGTTCTTCCCATGTTTTCTCTTTTCTCTCTCCAATATTAAGATAATTTCTTCAGATCTTCTACAACATTAATTCTTTTTTCAGCTGCAGCTAACATACAACTTTTCACACTGTGTTTTTTCTCTTTTGTTTTCCCCTTTATTTTATTTTTGAGGCAGCATTTTAGTCTGTAGCTTAGAATTCACTAAGTAACTCAGACTAGCCTAAAACTCTAGGCAACACTCCAGCCTCAGGGACTAGAATTCTAGAATTACAGGTGTGATTACAACACTTGGCTTGTATTGTATTTTTTAAAGTTCTTTTTATGAGCTGTTGAGTCATGATAAAGATGCTTGCCAGCCTAAGATCATCCTTGGAACCCACATTGTAGAACTAGAGAACGGGTTCTTTGGTGATGGCCTGTCCACACCTGTCCATCCATCTACCAACTCACTGACCCTCCAAGGCAACCCCACCACCCACAAATAAGTCAAATGTAATCAAGTTAAATCAAATATAAACATAAAAGAACTTTCTTTTTCCTTTTCTCACAGAGGATTGTACTTTTTATGTTTTCTTTTTTTGATTAAGAACTTATTTTAAGCATGATTAGTGATGATGGCTTTTCTTTTGCCCTCAGGTCTTGGGGTACTATTTGTGTGGCTTGCTGTGGACATGGCTTCTCCTTTGTTTTTTTTTTTTTCACATCTTTGTCTGATTTGTTCAGTAAGGATGGTTTATCCTGAGGGAGTTTCATGAACTTTGAGCTATGAAGAAAATATTCCCATTGAGCAATCTGAGTTTGCTTCTGCGAAGGTTTCCCTGTTCCGGGGAACATTTTTATGGTGATATATTGGTTTAGGATTCTTGTGCAATCTAAACAGTGTAAATCTTGGTTACATGCTTATGCATGGCATTGGCTTGATGCTTGGTAGATGACCTCCTCATACTCTTTGAATGTGCTTTTTATTTAAATATGAAATGGTGGCAAAACATAATACAGACTTAGCCTGTTTCCTAGGGGACAGTGGTACTTTTTCTAAGCTTGTTTTCCCATGAAGATAGAGTATTTCCAGAATTCTGATGGTGTAGTCTTATTGTTCTGGCCTGTTTTTCTTGCATGGCAAAGGACAATATTACCTGGCCTCCCATGGACATTTCAGTCTCAACCTCGGGCTTAAATTAGCTTGGGCCTACTGCTTTGGCTTTCTGTTTTTTTTTTTTTTGTTTGTTTGTTTTTTGTTTTCCTTTCCCCACATTATTTTAAAATTTATTATTCACTACAAAAAAATTTCTAATAAATGCAATAATAAGAAGGGAAGTAAAATCCAGTAAAAAGTAGACTATGGAATTGTTTCCAAGTATGCAATCCAATGACAAATTCTACTTCATTTATAAAGCTATTCAAAGCTCAAATGCAAAACTGCTTTTGTTGCTGTAGTTATCAAAAAGATAAGGATGAAATGCCCTTTTACCTCAAACCAGGCTTTGTGAGACAGCTTTCAACATAATAAAGTCATACAACATAAAAATAAAATACCCAAACACTTTTGTTTAGTCCATAAGTACTTTGAAGAATTTGTAGTAAGTACATTCTATTGGAGTGATCAGCAGAAACTACAGGAGTATCAGTATTCCTTCCAGAACCTATAAAATCCCAACGCTATTGCCAAGCAAGTGAACACTGAGGCTGCAAGATAACGAATTGACAGTGTTTTTAAGGAAGCAATTTTAGTGTCAATTTTATTACTGATCTCTGAAATAATACTTTTGGTTTGGGTATCCTTTTTGGTAAATTCATTGGTTGCTTCCATAAGTTGCTTTTTTTGATCTGTGAACATGTTTTTTACTCTGCTTCTTTCCAGGTTGATGTCCAACTTATCTGCTCTGATTCGACTGGTTTCATGAGTCAACTGCTGCTTAACTTGATCTAATTCAATTTTTATTCTCTATTCTCCAATTTGAAAATTCACTTTTCTCTAGAATGACCATGTCTTTCCTGATGGAATCCAAATGAGCCATTAGCTGTTGGACTGCTATTTCCTGCTGAGTTTTAGTCACCATTTCCTTATAGACTGACTGTGTCCAGGCTGACATTTGATAAGCTACTCTGGACTGACACAATTGTCTGTGCTAGTGTCTTGCCAAATCCATGAGTTTCCAAGTCCTCCACCAGTGTATGGATATCACAAGTTAATTTTTTTTTTGTTTTAAAGAAGTTATGGCCACTGGCTTCCTATAATAACCTGCCTTAGTTGTGGTGGTCAAGAAACCTCTCTGCAGGGCAGGTGATAGATGCCTGTGGGGAGTTAAAGTCCAGTGCACTCCACTGCCATCAGGGTGTAGGAGCCACCAAATCCAATGGCTCCTCATATTTTTGGAGATCCAGGGTTAGGGACAGAAAGCTTGCTTTGCTTTCTATGTTTATGAGATATATTCTTATGATGGCCACCCTGGGTTATATTTTATATGTTTGGAATTAAAGGGGAATTCTGGTGAATTCAGTCTTATATTTACTTCTTTATAAAGTAAACATTCATAAGCTATTAATAACTTACTGTGTTCCCAGCTTTGCTATAGTGTGGGACACTGGATAACTCAGCTTTTGATTCCCTGGAAAGAAAGGTATAAGGAAAAATAAGTAAAAATGTTATAAACTCAGATGAAGTTATAGAAATAAAGCAAGAAGGACCAGATTGGATGAGTATATTTTATTTTAGGTGGCAAAAGACCCTTAGTCAGAAGCTTACATAAGGAAATGAAGAATCGTTTGGATGCTGGAGAGATTAGCTGAGGTTCTGCAAGAAGCAGGCATCAGGATGGGATGCAAAAGAGTTTTTAAAGTTACTTTCCTCAGTGCTGTGACAAAATACTTGACCAGAAGCAGTAAGAGCAGAAGGGTTCATTTTGGCTTACGGTTCAAGGGGATACAGTCCATAGTGGTGGGGAACAATGAATGAAGGGGGGACTGCTTGGTGATACTGAATTTGCAGTCATGAAGCATAAAGTGGACAGATAGTGGGGGTGGCCAATACAACCTCCACCCCTATCCACAACCTTCACACACAGAGTCACCAGCTCAGGTATTAAAATACTTGAGCCAATTGGAAGTTTTTATGTTCAAACTACACCCGAAACCTTTTGGTAAAGATCCGAGGGTGGTGCAAAAGGAAATTTATTTTAAGCCTTCATTAAAAATTAACTAAGAGTTTCAAAATGACTCCTAAAGAGCCTGCAGTGAAGTGTAAAGTTCTCCTGAATGAGGGAGGAAAGGGGGAAGTAGCTGTTGGAACACTTGGGAATTCACCAGATTACAATATGAGAGGGGGGAGTTGGGTGGAAGCATCCCTATGTTTGGCTGTCCTGAGATTTTGCCAAGGCTTTTGGAGTGTCTTGGCGCTGAATCCACCTGTTGAGTGAGTTGTCACCTCCCAGAAACAGTTTTGCTTTGGTGTCCTCACCATGTCAAGTCATGCACTAGGAGTGGCCCCTGGGAAGAACTGCAGCTGTTCCTGGCCCTTAGGCTCCTTGTAAGTTAGAAGACATCTAAGACACATTTCTATGGTGGCCACACTGTGGTTTCCTTTTAGGGAGAGTGAACGGTGATTGCAAAGGCTTTCCTTATGGGTTCCTTTCCTTTGGTTCCCCACCTCAAATTCGTATGTTTTAATCTTAGCCTGTATAGTACCTCTGAATGTGACTTTATTTGGAAATAGGGGTAAGGTCCCCTTGAGCAGAATGAGCCTCTAATCTCAAATGACAGCTACTTTCATAGGAAGTGGGATGTTTGAAGATACATATGTTCACAGGAACACCGGATACAGATAAGAGTAAAGATTGGAGCAATCTACAAACTGCCACGGGACCGTGGGGATTGCCAATAAGTGACATAAGCAAGGAGGGAGGCACAGGTCAGATGTTCACTGTCAGAGAGAGCACAGTCTTGCCAACATACAGATTTCAGATTTCTGTAAATGAGACAATGCCTTTCCATTTTAGAAGCCAAGTACTTTTGGATGCTCTTAGAAAACTAACATAGGCCTGAAGTGATAACAGATTTTATGTGCTGTATAAGTATCGAAGTGGGCAGTGGAGGTGAAACAAATAAATGAAGAGATAACCAGAATAGAGTCTGTCTACCAGGCTTCATGAATTAACAGAATGGCTCTGGCTTTTATTCTGAGTATGGTGGGAAGCCTTTTGGGGTTCAGAGAGGGCAGAGGCCTGATTTCACTGATTTATATTCCTAAAGTGCTCTGATCTGGAAATAAATTGTAGAGGACAATGGATGCAGGGAAGTCCAACAAGGAATCAGTGAAGGGAGAGAGGAGTGGTCTACATGAGCTAGCACTTGTGTGAAAGTATGAGATGTGATGTCTGCGAAAGGGTAGGCTATCTAATTTATAGAAGGACTGGATAAGCAGTGTGGAGAAAAAACAGTCAGGAATGAGTATGTGTGTGTGTTTCTATGCACATATACAAATATATGCTAGCAGAGAACAACTAGAATTCCTTCTGAGGCTGAAACTGGGTAAGGTGAGGAGCTTGTCAGGAGTGCACAGAAATGGGATGTTTTAGAAGTAGCATGTTGTTTTGTATTACCCCTGCCCTGCCCCAGTTCTCATGTGGCTTCTTCTAGTATCAGTGTTACCCTCAACTGTATTCTGAGGGCTAGCCAATATTTCTTGAATGATTGCACCACTCTGGAACTAGCTCCCTCTGGATGGACTTCTATGTTGTCTCTCTCCTTGTGTGTGACTGTTATGGATGATGCTTAAATAGGTGTGTTTATCTATTACTTCAGGAAAACAGTGTTTCTCCAACTTAGTGGCTTGATACTAACACTAATTATTTCACAATTCCTGCATGTCAAAGTGTGACAACACAGTGTAGCTGACTCTTGGGTTTACGGTTGCTTGAAAGAAGCATTTCAAGCCGCTTCTGGCTTCCTCAGTCGTTGCCAGCAGGACGCAGATTCTAGTGGACCCCTGTTCCTTAATGCTCATTAACTGGTCAGCCCACAACATGATAGCTTTTTTTTTTTTTTCTAAGTAAGAAAGAATGGGTAGAAGAGTGTTTGAACAAAAGAGAAGCCACAGTTCTTACAGCCCATCATTGAAGTGTTTGACCTTGCTAATATTCACTAGGTCCATACTCACTTAAGCAGAGGATTCCACTAGGGTATAGGGTATAGATACAAGAGGCAGAGATCATTGAGTCTTAGAACCCGCCAGCAACAATAACCATACACACTTGTTTTGACAAGCAGTTTGCTGAGGGAACAAAAGCACTTTAAGAGGTAGAGGACAAGGCTTTGAGGGTAAAGTGTCTGCTGTACAAAGCTAAGTACCTGAGTTCAGATCTCTAGTCCCCAGGTAAAAGCTGGGCCTGGCAGTGCCCACCTGTAATACCAACTCTGGGAAGCAAAGGTAAGATGAGCAGACTTCAGAGGCTCCCAGGGAGCTGGCCCAGCAGAAATGGTGAGTTTTGGGTTTGGTGAGAGACCTTGTCTCAAAACCAAAACCAAAACAAAACAAAAATGGGGGTGGGGAGTAACTGAGGAGGACATACAACATTTTTCTCTAGCTGCCGTACATACCCGGAAGTATAAGTGTGTCACCATGCACATACACATTTCAATCTGGGTGGCATGGTAGCCCACATTTGTAATCTAAGCACTTGGGAAGTGAAGGCAGGAGGATCCGGAGCTCAAGTTCATCCTCAGCTGTTTGATGTGACCTTGAGATCTATAAAGACCTAAGTCTTAAGAGAAAGATCTCACATATATTGCCATTCGTTACAAAAGTGTCATTGTAGATTTCCAGTTTATTGTGATTTTTTTTTTTTTTTTACCTGCTATTTTCTCTTCTGAGCAGGAGAGATCTTAGAAGAGCCTTTGACAGATTTTGTCACAATTATCTCAACTTCTTGTCTTTCTTATCCCATCCCTCCAAAATGTTCTAGAACAGGAAATAGTGGTGTGTCTTATGATATAAAAGCATCAGCTAGTACATGCCATCCCACTCATCCTAGTAGTCTAGGTTATGATGACCTGGGCTGGGCCATGAAAAAAAAATCCTTGTCCTTTACTTGTTTACTGGCTTTGGGTTAGATTTACTCAGCCAGCCTTGAGGAAGGGGATAAAATTCACAGCCTTACCAGGGAGTTATGTGGGCCTTGATGTCAAGGGGAATACCACCTGAGACACCTAAGTCCTCTTGAGCTTCCTAGGGTACATGGAGTGGGAGGTACAAATTTGTTTCCTCATAAGTCACAAAACTAAGCTTTGTTAAAGGACCCTTTTATGTTTACTCCAAAATGGTTGGAAAAACAGATTAGTGTCAGAATTCCTACATCTTCCTATCACACAATTTGAGGTAGCTTTGTAGAGCTAAACACATCCTAGTTCTAGACTTTAAAAGGGGAATTGTCGTTCCAAACGTCTGTGGATTGTAGTTCAGTTTACTGTAGCTAAGTATCATAAGCCAGATGACTTATGAACAAAATAAATTTAATTCCATAGTTCCAAGGTTAGGGTGTCAACATGGTTTCATTCTCATGTGTGCCTTCTAGGGGCAACAGAGTGCTCTGTCCCTTTTATAAGGGAGACAGCCCCACTTATGAAGGGAGAGCCTTTATGACATTATTACTTCCCAAAGGCCTCATCTCCAAACACTACCACATTCAGAGTTAGGATTTTTAGTATGTAAAGTTCAACAGGTAATACATGTTGAAATAATTTTACTATGGCCATTAGACTATGTGCCCCACAAGAGGGCTTGTTCTACCTTAGAAGACTCCCAAGTAAATTGTATAAACTGTCACACCCTGAATTGTCTTCAAGTTGTGGAGCTGTGGAGATTGATGAATGGCTTCTGCTCAAGCTGGTGGACCATCTTGATAGGAACTTTCATTAACAATCCCTGTGGAAGGGTTAACGTTAGACAGAATTAGACATATTCTGCCTTTGCTTTCTGCTTTGCAGTTGAGATATTGCAAGCCAAAAGGCCATGTGGCTCCTTTTGATATTGCTAAGTTTAAAGAAGTAGGTCTCAAGGTGTTCATTTCGTCTCTCCTGAGATTGCTTAGAAAGCCACTCTGGCTGACTGTGGTGGCACACACCTTTAATCCCAGTCCTTAGGCAGATGGATCTCTGAGTGCATGACTAGCTTGGTCTGTGTATGCCAGCTTCATCTACATAGCAAGTTACAGGCCAACTTGCACTAATAATAAAAAAAGCCACTCTTTTCTAGGTGCCTTACAAAGTAGAACCTTGCCCTTTCCATGTTGTGCCCTGTAAGCAAGCTGTGTCCACACAGCAAGGCTTTCTATAAAACCTTCCTGTCCTGGCATGACCTTACTCTCCCGTTTGCCTCTCTCAGACTCCAGGACAGGTTGTCCTCACATCTCACAAGATTACTCTGCTAGATGAGAAAAATGTGCACTTTCTTCAGACAGAAAGTTGAGTCGTGTGGATTGTGTTTCCTGAAGAAATCAGAAGCCAAGTGTAGAAACTTTTTAAAGCTGAAATAAATCAAGGTTCCTTGGCCACGATGCCCTGCTCTGTCAGCATTTATTTCTTTCTAGAAGCTTCTGGAATTGTGTATATCAGAAGGGATTCAATAGGGACCAGCTCACTGTATAATCACTTAGAATCTGGAAAACCTGTAGCATCTGGGACTAGGTATCTGATTTAAAATATAAGTGTTTGCAAATGTGTGTATCTTGTTAGGTTCTGTCAAGGCCCAAATTTAAGATGTGCTAAAAGTAGCTCTAGACACTTTTTTTTTCTTTTTTTTTAATGCAAATCTGACTTATTTGTCTGTCTGGCACTCTTGAAGTCTTTACTTTTGGTTATATTTGGTCTTTCAAATTTTGTTATTGACTAAATTGCTTGGGTCATCAGATTTTTTATGGAAACCTATGACATCTTCTCAGAGATTTTTTTTTTTTTTTCAAATAAAGTGTCATGTAAAGAGAATAGGAGGCCAGGTGTGGTAGCACCTACCTTTAATCCCAGCACATGGGAGGCAGATGTGGGCAGGCAGATCACTGTTGAGTTCTAGGCCAGCCTGGGCTACATAGCAAGTTCCTGGCCAACCTGGGCTATATTTTGAGACTCTGGAGAGAGAAAGAGTGGGGGCTGGGGAGGAGAGGAGAGAAGAGGAAAGAGGGTGAACCATTGTCTAACATTTGCCTTGGTCTCCTTGGTAGGCACAGGCTACTCTCCCAGGGCTGTCTTACTGAGAACAAATAATGGCCCTCATCACCACATACTGGTGAATGTAGAATTTTAAATGGAAAACAAGCTAATGCATGTGGCTTCCTGGACCCTTGCTTGGGTCCAAAATAAAGAGTTCTGCACGGTTTGGCTGAGCCTGGTGTCTGCGGCAGCTGTTGTTTTCTGTGGCTTGGTTAAAGCAGACACTTCCCTTGGCAAAGTTCCTGCAGCCTCTGGAGACTTCTGAGGATCTCTCTCTGTCCCTGCAGCCTCACTGTTTTTTTAGAAGAGTGTTAGCACCCTGACTTGTCATTAGAAAGTAGTGTGGGGAAAACAAAACTACCCCAGAATAAAGGAGGAAAACCCCAAACAACTCCTGTAGACAATGAAAAACCTCATTTCTACCTTGATTGGGTAAGGCAACCATTTTCATACCAGTCAGTGCACAGACTTCAAGACACTTTCCTCTTTTTTTTTTTTTTTCTCCTATTTTTAACATTCTTTGGCAAGTCTACATACCATAGTTACATAAGAAAATAAAAATTAAGAAGTTTTTTTTTTTTATTTTAAGAACAAACCTTGACTCAAGATGAATTTTTCTGGTGCTGCCATTGAAGTGTGATTTTCTTATCTTAAGTAATAAGCACAAATGCCCACTAAACACAAACTACCTGTCAGCCTCCTGAGGGACCCACTCACTGGTTGGCTTGTTGACAGTGGCTGAATCCCACAGTGGGAAAGGAAAGGTGCTGTTCCTCTTCCCAGTTGAAGAATAAGATGGCTCATCCTCTTCTACAATAACTGAGGGGTGCTGATGGCCTACAGTGCTTCAGACCAGCTTTTGACCTTTATTTACCATCTTGACTGAGTAACACTGAAATCTAAGAAGTATCCTTGCCCCAGAGAGTTATGAGAAAGGGAAAGGAGAAGCCTATGTTGCCTGCCTTTGAGGAACCCTCTATTTAGAAGGAAGGATACTTATATTTTAGAAGTATTACATTAATGGCCAGAATTAAACCTGTTACATATTGACAGTGGGCCTGGGGGTGCCAGTGCTTTGTTTGGTTGGTGTTAACTCTCAGATCACACTGAGATAGGTAACCTCATTATCTCTATTTTGAATAGGATCAAGGATGTGATGTAATAAGCTCAAGAACTAGCAGCAGTGGGAATCAATCCCAGCATATTGCTCTTAGGCCCACAATACAGCATCCGGATTTAGGAATCAATTAGCAGCAGATGCTGAGGACAAGGGAGGACTGAGTTGTCCTCTCTGTGGGTGATGTAGCAGCAGTGAGGAGACCATACTTATATCTCAGAATGCATCAAGTTACCCCATTCCTCCCCTGGGCCCCAACTCTCCACAGACTTTGGCTATCATTCTTTCTCCTGGAATTTCAGATCCTCACATGGCATTTCCATCCTGCCTTGTTCTCCTTGGTGTCTGAGTCTGGTCTAGGGCTGCTATGGCAGCCCCCTGACTCAAGAGTTCTTACACACTAGAAAGCATTTCAGTCAATACTGAAGGGGAGGAAAGGATCTAAGACAGCTGCATTTTAAACACCCACCTCAGGTGATCTCTGTGTTTCTGAGGGCCTCAAGACAAGACCCAAGGAAACTTGTTAGTTCAAACCTGGTTCAAACCTGGTTTAAGATGAATGAGGATTATGTATTTTCAATTCAGGGGATATGACTTTCTACCAAAGTCTCCAGAGGCAGAGAAGAGAAAAGCAAAAATAACAGGAGAAATGGTTTGGGGAAAGTACAAGAACAGAGTCAAATGCAAATATTTACAGAGGAGCAACAGTTAACTAGCAATGGGAGAGTGACCAGGCACAAAGTCAGCTCCTGAAAGCATCCAGAGAGAAGGAATATGAACTATCTACTCAGAGGCAGGGCGTGGCTGAAGCTGTTTTGTTGGGCAGGGACAGATGAGTGGCAGATGAGCTCTGGGTAGACCAGGATCACGAGTTGAGGAGTTAGGTGTGAGGAAAGAGAATGGTTTGAACCGCTTGGTGTAGAGGAAAAGCATGCACACAATGCTCAAGGCAAAGCAGCCTGAAGTGCTTCCTTACAGTGCGGTAAAGACAGGTGGGTCATCAGTAGGAGGAAGAAACTCCACAGGCCTTGGAGGCTGGTCAAAGGCAGAGGAAAACAGGTGGACACCAGGGGCCTACTGGGTTATCTGAATGACAAAGGCAGTCCTTCAGGTACTTGGAGGTACAGGTAAGTGAATAAGGGCTAGGAGGGGCTAGACTCTTCTATTGCTGAGGGGAGATAGTCTATGTTTTTATGTCACAGGTGTTCTCTGTATGACTTCTAGTGTGTGTGGGGGAGCCATGTTTCTTTAAACAGTTTAAAAACCACCAGAGGTTTTATATATATATAAAAAAAAATCTATAAGTCAATCAATCAACCAGGTAATCGGTGCTTACCTACTTACCCACAGAGAAGCTACCCTGGGCAGTTTTAAGGGTATTACTCATCACCCTCCCTTTAAGTGTTTAAGAGGCTCATATGCAGTGTGAGAACACTGAGGTGGAGGCTAAATTCTCAGCCCCAGGTTTGTCATGACTGCTAGCCTTTATAAATTCACTTTTCTGAGTATTAGATGTGTTTGGTTTTATTTTAAACAAATTAAGAAGTTGGACTGAATTAAACACGTTTTTAAGAGTCTTTGCTGTTGCAAAATCTTATCGGTAACAATTCCCTGTCATGCTTATGGGAGTGGGCAAGGATCAGAGCTCAAGGGAGACCCATGGAGTCAGGGGAGGAAAGACAGATGCTGCAGGAAAAATCCGTAGGAGAGCAACAAATCTTAGAGTTTGCAGTAACAAAAGTGACAGGCCAGAAACACAGCAGGCTCACAGATAGAGGTCGTTTACAACAGAGAGGTCTATACAAAGATCTACCCTAAGGATTTACTGGTAGTGGTGTTTTGGGGATATATGTGTGATGTATGCACATGGGCAGAGAGGCTGGAGGAGATCTCACTCCATCCTGCTCTGCTACACTAGCACTTTCCTGGAGACAGGGCAGGGCCTTTTTCTGAGCCTGGAGGAGTTAGCTCCCTGTTGCTTGTGTTTTCTTTCCTGCTAGACTAATTGGCCTCTGAGCCTAGTTTTTCTTGTCTCTACTTCCCAGAGTTGAGGTTGCCTGTGTATGTGGCCATATCTGGCTTTTACATGGGTTCGGAACATCCAAACTAGGGTCCTCATGCTTCGTATGTGTTCTTACCCACAGAGCCATCTCCCAGCTCTTGTCCTATATTTTTCAAGTCTTAGAGCTGTGCATTTGTCCTGAGGGGTTGACTTCTTGTGCCAAATGTTGCAACATGAAAATAAGTCAGCTGTTTACACTGACCTGAAAAACAGCATGTCCAGGGGCCCTGTTGATCTTTGCAAGAGGTATCTGTTTTCTGAAAGGGTTTCTTTTGTAGATTGTGAATCATGAGTATGGGAGTGTGGTTCTGTTGGTGGGAGAAAGAACTGTTTATCGGCCTGGTATCTGATCAGCAATCATTTCAATAAAAAGCTTAACCACAAAGGGCTCCTCCTGAGTTCTGTTCGTGCTGTCCTGTATGAAGTACTTATGCTGGAATTATCTAAGAAGTGACTGGCCACAGGAAGTAGAGGCACATAGTGGAGTGTGAAGTCATGAGTGAGCGGGCCACATGCTGAGAATGGATACATGCAGTGTACCAGAGCTGCAAGCCAGATACATGCAACTCCACACCAGCCAGCTCCTCCTCTTTCTCTTCCTCCTTCCTCCTCCTTTACCAATGACTGGAGCTGAGACAAGAGAGTTTTGAGAAAACTGAGCAAAGGAGCAGCTTCACCTGGATAGCTGGAAGGTTTTCCCAGTCCCTGTGGAGAACACTTCCTGTCCAGTATCAGGTTGCTGGATAGAGGTCACATACTAGAGCATGGACCTGTGAGACCTAGAACTGACTCACAAATGGGATATACTCTATTTTGGGTAGTCCTATCCAGGGTGCTGGTGGCTCGGCAGCATCTGGGATAAATGCACCCCATGAACTGGTCTTCTCTCAATACAGAAAACTCATGAGAAAACTGATAGACCCCAGAATCAGGGTACTATCCTCGGAAAGGGGGGCCCCAAGAACCGAGACTCCAGGCCGTTGATGTAAAAAAGCATGAGGAGGTTTATTACATCTGCAGACAGGCTTCCTCCCTGCCTCGGGAGCAAGAGAGTAGCAAGGGAGGGGCAATCCCATATCTCTTTTAAAGGCTAAAAAAAAAACATAAAATCACCATAGCAACCGGGGCAACACATGATTGGTTACTTTAAAGGTCAAACTTCAAAGTCATAAGGTTGCTCACAGTAGTCATGGGGTTGCCTTAAGACCAGCTGGTTAGGGGGCTTTTACAACGGGGTGTTGGTCACCGCTATTCTGCTTGGAATGCCTGGTATTTTAATCACAGGTTCGACCAGACCATTATGTCCTATCTGAGTTGATTACAGCTATCTGGGCTCGGTCACTCTGTTTCCTGGGACAGACTTTAGTTCCTTGTTCTCATGGAGGGTGCTCTGCCGAATACCTGAACTGAATGCCTGGTTTAAGCCTTAGAACCCAGGGTCCTTCAAAAACTGCTTCTCATTAAATGGTGACAAAGCTTCCACAGATGAGTAAGTTATGGATGTAAAGTCCTTCCTGAGTTTTGTCACAAGGCTCTACTGAAAAACAGCTAGCTCTGTGTGGGCCAGCCAGTCTGTACAAGTTCACACTGAGCTGTAGCTGACAGGCCTGTGAACCCAAATCCCAAATGTACCTATATTTCTTTTCACTGTGTTTAGAGAAAGTAGCTTCTTCCACTCAAGTATCAGGGATCTAGGCAGCAGGAAACAGCATAGTTCCTGAAGGTAGATATTTCTCAAGAGGAAGAAAAGGTTAAGTCAGCTGAGCAAACCTAGTTTATTATTCTCAAAGTTAAAAACTAAGCAATTTCCTCTTCTTCCCCTGAGGTAATGATAGGACAGAGGCAGTCTAATAGTGGGCTTTTAGGGGAAATTCTTATTCATAAAAACCTCAAATGAGCAAGTGATGCTGCCAGACAACAGAGCCCAAGTCTTTGTACATTGGAGGCTGAGATACTGAAGTCTTACAGGGGATGAGTCTCAGCAGCCTGAGACTTGGTAATGTGAGAAATCTGGCTCAAAAAACTGAATACTTGTTGCTCGATTGTCTTTACTTACCTTACTCCCAGTGTTTCCCAAACCCAGTGATACTAGTATTTCTACCTCATGTAACTAATTCACCTAGGGGAGTAACTGGTCTACAAAGCATAGGTGCAAACCCACATCTTTGTGGCTCTGAAATTAGACTTGGTGCTCCCTCCCCCAGCCTTTTGTGATTGTCATGAAGTTGGCTGTTACATGCTGGGCTCAGTTTTCTCTACTGTTTGACTTATTATGGACATGTTCAGGAGGCTAGAGAGGATAGCGCATAAATTATTTGTCTCCCTTTTCGCCCAGGCTTATCTGCTTCCTGCTTCCTACCTGTTTGCATCAACAAGAGTGCAGTACTGGCTACTGTCTGCGCTCTCCCATTTCTAAGGCTGTGGCCCTATTCTGTCAGCATGTTCTCTTTTCTGGTAACAGAAAACTAGAACAGGAGATTGTAGCTGGGTTGTTCTTTATGGTTATGTGCAGTGCAAATAATTTTAAAGTTTACTGTGTGAAAAGGTTAAAGCTTGAGAAGTCTTTTTAAAGAATTAGTGGGAGGACATGAGAGGTATAATTTGCCCTGCTAAACCCAAATTTGTGAGATGAACCATGTGTGTTAGATTTTTATTATGGACAAAAAGTACTGAAAAGCCTCATAATGATGTGTGTATGTGTGCATGTCTGTATGTGCATTTATGTGCATCAGTGCACCACAAGTACTTGAGCAGGCCAGAGAGTATCAGATTCCCCTGGAGCTGGAGTTACAGTACTTGTGAGCCACCTGCTTTGGGTGTTAGGAACTTAAACTAGGTCCTCTGCAAGAGTAGTATATGCTTTTAACTGAAGCACACCTTCAGTCCCATAAATGTATTTTAGATGTCGGAGAATATTGAGGTTAATTTTCTTTGGTTTGGCCTAATGATTAAAAGCCTACCCAAATCAAGTGAGAAAGAAGCATTTGAGTTTTTTCTTTGATCCTTTCCAGGGTCCCCCTAGCCTCTCTGTTGTTCCTAAAACACACCTGCATTGCACCAAAGCACCTTATCACTCTCAGGTGTTGGCTCTAAGGTGTTATCTCCCTTTAATACCAGTCACTATACCCGACACAAACTGTTGTCCTTGCAACAGACAGCAACTCTTAATTTTTTAAATACCTGGAAAGGTAACTATCATTATCCTCAAAGGTGGCAGAACAGAGACTTGTAAAAGATGCCTTGTCCAGGAAATCGCCAGCTGACTCAGGACTCGAGCTCCTTCTACACATTGCAGGACAAAATGCAAGGCTTCACATGCTTATTCCCCTCTCCTTTCCTGACATCAGCTAGTGGGAACTCCCTCTGCTCTCTGTTTTTAAACCATTCAGCTAGTTTGTGGAGCAGAGACCTGTGGCTTTTTATGGTTGTTGTTTGTCATTGAAACTGAGTAGGTGACCCTGACTGGGCTGCAGTCTCTATGTAGAACAGCCGTGAACTCACACAGATCATTCTGCCTCTGTCTCCCAAGGGCTGAAACTAAGTCTGCAACAAACTTCACATATTACGTCTTCTGTAATAAGTTATGTGGGAATGTCTTTCTATATACTGTGAATATCATTCTTTAAATAAAAAAGAAAAAAACTGTTTTGGTCTATGCCAGGCACCGTAGATGAAATGATTAAAATACAAGTTAAAGAAAAAAAAGAGCCAGACAAAGACAATCCATTGGCCTATGAGGCAAGATGTAACAAAATAAGTAAGTCATGGGGCATGTGGCAAAACAAATTGATAGAAATAAATTAAATTAAGATTAAAAAAACCTAGCTAACAATATGCCAAAGACATAGACCAAACAACATAAAGTTAATATAAGTCTAAATTATTTAAAAAAAAAAAAAAGAGCAGCAGTGGACGGGCTAAACCTCTGGCTAGACAGGGCCAAAAACTTCCTACTACAGTCTTCCTAGTTTCTTAAGTACAAAATAGGACTAATAAGGCCTGTGCGTTGTTGGATTGTGACAATAAACTAGTAAGTTCTCAACCAGTGCTGGCTGAGCCTGGTACTCACTGTTATGTGATTTGGTAGAATAGAATTTTCATTATCCTGAGATAGACCCATAGGTCTGTTTGGTTCCTTAAGAACAAAGCTTTGTATTAAAGTGTGCATCAAGATGTGAATAAAATGATAATAGCAACCACTTTTTGAAAGTACTTTCTATGTGCTATATCCATTACCAGGAATGTTAAATCTTTTGATACAGTGAAACACAATTGTCCTCTACAGTGTGTTGGGCTGTTACTCCCAACTTTGCTGGAATGGGTGTGTCAGGTAGACCACAGTTCAGACACTCCTGAACACACCTTGTGGAATTCTCCCATGAGCCTGCCGAAGCTGTGGCTTTGACTACTCTGAAACTTTGCTTGTGAATGTTTTCAGCTTTATCTCTCCTCTGCCCTTCCAAGCTGAACATTGTACTCTTTTGAAAACAAGAACTCCATTTTCCAATTTCCAGTTTTTCTGCCCACTTGGGCTTCTCTACCCCACCATTCAACGATCTCTTATAGTGGTTCCAGATGTTACACATCAGCTCCCCCCAAGCCAGGAATAAAACTTTTCAAGCCTCTGAGACTCAAATTCACTTAGGGCTATGAGTATATACGTCAGCTGACAGCTACAGGAACTGACTTTCTTAAATCTGAACATTTCTACTTAAAAGTAATACTTCTCCAAGAAACATCTGTCATTCCTTGTTTCAAAGACAAAGAAAGAAATGATAGTTGACAATGAGCCCTAGCTCATTTGTAGGAGGTTCTGAGTTATCATAGTACCTGCTAAATACCTATAATTTAAAGTGTAAAATTGCTTACATATTTTTGCCTACCCTAATTTTTTATTTCAGCCATTATATTCCTTTTTTTAAAAAAGATTTATTTGTTAGTGTATACAGTGTTCTGTCTGCTTGTATGACTGAAGGCCAGAAAGGGCACCAGATCTCATTATAGAAGGCTGTGAGCCACCATGTGGTTGCTGGGAATTGAACTCAAGGCCTGGAAGAGCAGCCAGTGCTCTTAACCTCTGAGCCATCTCTCCAGCCCCTATTATATTACTTTTAACTTTAATCATACTCATCTGTCTTCCTCCTACCTCGACTAACATAAATACTGTGTCTTAAAATCACTGTTTTTTTAAAAAATAATTGTTCGTGTTCTATATTATCAGAATTGAATACAAGTACAATGAATATTAAGAACATAGAAAATATACAAACTCATGGATTGTAAACAATATATTGTTGAATCCTGAATTGAAGAAAACAAGAATTGGAGAGATGGCACATCACTTAAGATCTTACAGCAGTCTTACAGAAGACCCGGCTTCAAGTCTCAGCACCCACTTGGGAACTCACAACCATACTCCACTTCCCAGGGATCCAGTGACCTTTTTTGACCCTCATAGGTACCAAGCACACAGGTGATGCACATACCAAAATCTTTGTGATATAGTAAAAGCAGTCCCGGGATGAAAAATGGTACATAAAAATGCCAGTGATAACACTGAAGTAGCAATGTATTCTTTACCCTCTTAAAAATCTCAAGCCCAGGAACATTCATAGATGAATTCTCACACCTTTTATCAGAGCAGCATTTCAACTTCTTTCCTCTGTGTCTGCTGGTGTCTCATCCTGGTGTCTCCATGGGGTCTCTCTGGCTTCTCTCTGGAGTCTCTCTATCTCTCTTTTTTAAGCCATAAAATGAGTATTTTTCTGAGAACCGAAAGATGTGGAAATACTATAACAAGTTTTAACTTAACAACTTGAAGCTTTTGTCTTTTTTTCTTTTCTTTAATATGATGATAAAATCATTAAGGCCAGGAGAAATGATTCAGCAGTTAAGAACATTGGCTGTTCTTCCAGGGGTTCTGAGTTCTATTCCCAGCAACCACATGTCAGTTCACAACTGTCTATAACTGTCTCATGGAATCTGATGCTATATTCTGGTGTGCAGACATACATGTAGACAAAACCACCACCATATACATTAAATAGATAATCTGTGCTGGGCATAGCTAGACACTTTACTTGGATAGACCCTAGAACTAGAACTTGGGAGGTTGAAGGAGGTGGATTTAAGTTTGAGACCAGCCACAGCTACATAGTGAGACCCTGTCTCAAAAACAAAATAAAAGTACAAACAAAAATAAAATCATCATAAAGTATTTTATAAAATCTATTGGCCAGATGAGTTTCTGTAGTGATTTCTCTTCACTACTTATTCTGAAAACTGGGGTAAGTTGGATCAAACCTATTTAAGGTTAGATCAAAGACTCCCTAGCTTTCTCATTTCTGGGAATCCCAACCCCACAAGGCCTTTAAAAAAACATAGAGTTAAAATTTTGTCTTCCTTCTGTGGACTATGATGTGTAGTATGCTGAATCTATTTTTACAGCTCATTCTTTCTCTTCTCCAGCACTGGGTCCTCCTATAAAAGGAGCTGTTTCTAAGTGTGGGGAATGGTGAATGATTTGGATCATTAAGGGTTGTTTCTAAGACACCTTCCCTGCACTAATCCTGCTGCTGCTATAACTAACCTCAAGGCTGGCATGTGATGCTTTCATCTTGAAGACACTCAAACTTTTCGTGTTAGAACATCTGCACTGGTGAATTGTCAAGGTGTATGAATGGCCACTGAAGTGTTAAGGATGATGGGAAATGAGAGTCATGGGACAGGTTTAAACAAGGCTGCACCCTCTCTTATTGATTTCATCTGTGTTTAGAAACACTGGATTTTGAAGTCATGCATGTCTTTGAAGATTTTTGCAGGCAGCAGTGTTTCTCTCACCTAATCTCAAACAAACAAACAAATGCATGGATGAAGTAGCTGAGTTGAGAAGGTGTGTTGGGCATGGGGTGGGGTTAGCAAAGCTACTTCTCAGGCAGGGGTCTCCAGTTTGTTGGTGTTTTGTATAAGAGCACAAGGATACATAAAAGCTGGTAGATAGGAATCAGGCAGCACATAGTTTAGAGGGGTCCCCGAACATCATATGGTGTCAGTTTTATTAATAAATACACAGTTTTATTAATAAATAATACTTGCTGTGCAGGTAGAGTTCAAATCCCCAGAACTCATTGTGGTATAAATGAGAATGGCTCCCAGAGGCTTACATATTTGAATAGTTGGTTCCCATTTGGTAGAATTGTTTGGGCAGGATGAGGAGATGTGGCCTTGATGGAGATGTGTCACTTAGGGCAGGCTTTAAAGTTTCGAAGGACACTTCATTACCACCCTCCTCTCCCGCCTCTTCTCTCTCTTTCTACCTTGTGGTTGTGTCTCAAGATGTGAACTCTCAGCTGCTGCTCCAGCAGCATACCTGCCATGGACCCTCTGAAACTATAAGCCCCAGTAACTACTTTTTCTTATAAGTTGACCTTGGTCATGGTATCTTATCATAGAAATAGAGAACTAAGACACCCAAATCAAAAACCGGCATGACCTGTAGCCCCTGTGCTGTGAAGAGGTAGAGACAAGAGGATCTCTGAGGTTTGCTAGTTGACAGCTTCACTCCAGATTTAGTAAAAGACTCTTCTCAAATAAGAAGGAACCTGATAAAGCAGGGCACTTGATGTCCTTCTCTGACCTCTAAGCACATAGGAACACGTGTACTTATACAAACATCATGCACACACACACATACACACACACCCCACCTCTTAAAACCTAATTTATTCAGTATTGACAGTGTAATAGCAAAGTTCTGTAGACTATTCCAGCCATGAAGAGGAAAATAGAATGGTAGAATGATAACAAACATGTTAGTCTTTAATCCTGAGACTAGAATTCTAAATTCTAAATTCCAGTCTCTAACTGTACTGGAGGAGCCCATGAGAAAGAAATGTGGGCAGGTGTTCTGTCCCTGAAGGAGACTGGTGTTTCACTACAAACATCTGGTATATTCAGATTCAGTCACTGAGCTCACCAAGGCTGAGGTTGAATTCCAAAGTGATTCAAATTAGGAACTACAATTTAGTTTAACTTTTGTGGTTCTGGTTTAGTGCAAAATGCTTTTCATTTACTGTTATTTATTCATGTGTTCAACAAATTTGTGAAGTCTGTGCCCATCACCATTCTAGCTTCTTGGAACCCAGCAAGCAAAGGGCCAGATTGTACCTTCTTTGTGTGGGGTATTTGAGAACATTTTTCTCGTGGCTTTTCTGAAATCAATTATCCTGCCCAGAGACATCCTCCAGCCCAAAGATGGCACTTTGGACTTCTCCCCACCATATATGTCTGACTGTTAACATCAATCAGCTTTGCTCCTCTTTTTGTCAGTATTATTCTTCTGCTTCACAGTGAATATCCACTATGTCATTATTAGCTTATTATTAATATTATTATTATTATTAGCATGTGGCTGTAGTGGCAGTAGCTATCCACTGTGTGGTTTCACACATCCATTTTCCCTAAGGCCTGGAGGTGCTTGCTGCTCTCTATCCAGATCCACACAGATCAGAACACTTTCTCCTCTACCCCCAGCAAATTGTTGAAAACAGTTGTCTCTTCTCACTTTTCCTCAATACATGCACATTGTGTACTACAGACTATTTATGAAACCAATTGTTGACAAAAATCACAAGAACAAGTTCGTATCTTCATCCCTTTCATTGTCCAGTCCATCATCTGTCCTATCTAGGGCTTCAAGCATTTATTTCTGAGATGTTGCTGAAGTGCAGATTTAGATCTACTGCTCTGGGGTAAAGCCAGAGTCTTCACTTCTGTAGATCAGGCTTTGATACTCAGTGTCGCCTGTTTATGGGTCAGTAGACCTGATGTCTGAAGTACAAACTTGAAGCTTCTACCTGTATTTCAATAGAGCCTCAGGTCTTCATGTTAATGTGTGACAAGCATTAGGAGAGCTTTGTCTGCTTTTTATAACAATGCTAGGTATTGAACCCAGGGCTTTGCACTTTTGGGGAAAGTAACCTGCCACTGAATTATATCTCCTGCCTTTCATTTGTTTTAAAAATAATGTTAAGACAGGCATTTATTAGATTACTCAGGTTGGCCTTGAACTTTTGGTCCTCAGGCCAGTTTTCCAATTATCTGAGCTCAGAAGCCTGGCTAGCTGCAGCCACTGAATTGAATGAAAGAATATACTGTGAGCAGAGTCTCCATGTAGATGGGGTTGGAATGGAAGACCAGGTGCATCTGTCATGCCTTGCTTATTTTAAAACTGTTTTAGGTTTCTACACTAATGTAGCTCTAACATCTTTAACATATGTAGAAAGATGCACTTGTTTAGCATTCAGTGGTGCAGTAGATCTTTTCTCATCCATCCCGATCTCTTTTGTCTTTACATATGGGAGACTCACCTGGCCAGCTGGTACTCTCCTCAGAATACCTTCCCACCTGCTCTCTTAAAAGGAAACATGTGGAGGCTGGCCCCTTCTATCTTTCTCCCCCTACCCTTTCCCAGTTTAATAAACTCTTGTGTGGTATCCACTAGTGTATCTCTTATCATGCACAAAAAACAACATTTGGTGCTGTGACTTGGCCAGGCCCTCTCCTGGCCCTAGGTGTACGTAGGCACTGGGGACCCTGGTCAGGGCCTCCAGTGGACCACCTTCCATTTGCCCCACAGCCATTTCCTAATTGTCTGGAACTAAAGGAGCTACTTTTCCCTTTTTACCACCTCTTTCTTCCTTGTATTCTCACCATGGAAACTTAAGTGTGTGCTCTGTTGCTGTTTCTTTTTTTTTTTTTCTTTCTTTTTTTTTGTTTGCTTTTTAAAAAAGTTTATACTTTATATATATATTTTTAGGAACAAGTGCTTCTATCTGCAAATATGCCTACATGCCAGAAGAGGGAACCAGACCCTATTATAGATGGTTATGAGCCACCATGTGGTGACTGGGAATTGAACTCAGGACCTCTGAAGGAGCAGCCAATGCTCTTAACCACTAAGCCATCTCTCCAACCCCCTCTGTTGCTGTTTCAACTGCCACTGTTGCAGCAACCTCCTCCTCCCTCTTCCTCCTCCACTTTTTTCTTCCTCCTCCTCTCCCTATCTCTCCCTCTCCTATTCTTTCTCTTTCTCTTCTTTGGCCCCCACTCACTACAGTCAGTGAAGCTTTCTCAACTGCATTACACATGACCCGTACAGGCCTTAAGCTGATCCCTTTCATCACCTCTTATAGATTCAGCAAATGCATACTCCTGGTTCCTTTTAGCCACCTGGTGTGAGAGCCACTTGGTCCCATCATTTCTATTTGGGAAGTCAGAGACAATCTATGTTTACTCATTAGTCTCCAAAAATGAGTTGATATGTAAAAGGACTGAGTCATTAGCCAATGCATTCTTCCTTAGCACCTTGGAAAAGCCCTTAGCTTAGGATCACACAGAGACAAGCCAACAAAGATTTGACAGGGACTACAAAGAAAAAAGAGTATAGCATCTTTTCTTCCTTAGTTGTTTGAGGAGCTCAGAGTACTAGTGCAGTCCCCAAGGCAATAGCTTAACCTCCACATTCATCTGAGACCCAGAGGGACTAAACACAGCCAGTAATGCAAGGTACAAATTTTCTTAAGCTTTTGTTGGTTTTTAACATGCAAACTGAACAAATTCCCTTTTCTTTTCTGTCTTTAGGAAGGAACATGAGGGTCCTTTAGAGATCTTTGAGGAAGAAGATGGAAGGAGCCATTTAAAACAGAGTAAAACTGAAGGCTGTAAGACTGGGGCCCAAGGGCTGGCAGTGGAAAACTCTCTCACTGAAAAGTCCCAAGTGCCTTTTTGCTTCCTGCAAAAGAAAGGACATCGAGGAGACCATGTCCATAGCCCTGAAGCAAGTGTTCAACAAGGACAAGACCTTCCGCCCCAAGAGGAAGTTTGAACCTGGCACACAGAGGTTTGACCTGCACAAACGAGCTCAGGCATCTCTTAACTCGGGTGTGGATCTGAGAGCAGCTGTGCAGTTACCCAGTGGGGAGGACCAGAATGACTGGGTGGCTGTGCATGTGGTGGACTTCTTTAATCGCATCAACCTCATCTATGGCACAATCTGTGAGTTCTGCACTGAGCAGACCTGCCCCGTGATGTCAGGGGGTCCCAAATATGAGTATCGGTGGCAAGATGACCTCAAGTACAAGAAACCAACTGCACTACCAGCTCCCCAGTACATGAACCTGCTCATGGATTGGATTGAAGTCCAGATCAACAATGAAGACATATTCCCAACATGCGTTGGTAAGTGCACAACAGGTGTTGAAATTTGATTGTGTATGTGTTTAATATTTTGTCCCATTCTATTCCAAGCTGAAGTTTTCATAATGTGAGTCTTACACTGTCTTTGAATACTAGAGAGAATTTTTATCAGCTATATATCTGAAATATGTGTGTGTGTCTGTGTGTGTGTGTGAATCAGACCAAAAACGACCTTCATCCATTTCAGTCAATTTGTGATTTTATGCTCTAGTGGTATACATTTCATACGCTTGGGAGTATTAGGAAAATGTTTGATAGGATCTTCTTAGCTTTCTTAGAGCCAAACTCCAAATCTACTCAGCCTGGTAAGGTTGTCAGTTTTTGGCTAATTGACATGCAAGGTTGCTTTGATTGGTATATAACTACTGTTAGTATTAATGTTTCAAGATTTAAAATCACATTAGGGATTTTTTGGGGAACAAGCACACAGGGGTTCATATTCTGGGAAAATAAAAATCCTGGCATTTGCTTCCCTTCTAATCACAGGTTATTGCAGATGCAGGCAATACTATTAACTCTGTTAACTGTCAGACAGACTGGAACATTTGAAATGCAGATATCTTGGCTTGTTTTGTGCTAACAACCATAAGACATAAGGGCTTGGACTCAGCCTTTCCTATTTCTTTGCATTGCTATCTATTGAAGTCCCATGTACTGGCAGGCTAGATGTGGAATTCATTGTTTTATATCCAAGGCTAAGGAGGAATGAGAGAACTCTCTTTTCTATTGTTATGGCTCCAGTGCTCATCACAGTGCCAGGATCCTGCCTGGTCACTCAGAAACATTTCTAAGAATAGTGAACATTGTGCAATTGGGAGAGATGAGATACAGAACAGAGTATGTGAGACATACTATGAGTGCACATGGAAAGTACATGATGAAGTCTACTGAAATCATTGTAGATGGACAGGTGTCCCCAAGTTGAAAGGGATGCATGGAAGTAATTAGGTTTATACTAGAAATAAATTATATAAATTGATTGTTGAAATGTAGTGCATCTTGAAGTAGTCAGCACATAAACTAGCTTGTCAGGATACTGGCTTTGCCTTAACCTGCCTAGTACCTTCATGATTCCCCTCTCTGTCCCTTGTTTCTAGAAAGGGTGTGAGGTGTGCAGTATTGCCTAGGAGTTTCTCAGAACCTCCCTGGGCCAGTATTCCAATCTCCAAAGGGTAGGAAATCCTTCATTCTCATCTTCCTGAAATTACACTTTATTATTAAAGGCTACTTGCACTAGGAAAATTTTTTTTTTAGAAGCAAATGTTAATGTCATGTGCAGAGCATACAATAGCAATAATGATGTGGCACCATCCTTCTGGTATTGGCTTCTGGATGCTTTGAACTCTGGGCACTCTGCCAGCTCTCAGTTGTCATTGGCACACTGAGCTGTAGACCAATTTTTTTTGCTTTTACATATAGATAAAAATTAGTTCTCAGGTTGCAAAATAAGCTCTCTCCTGCCTGGCTTCCTTCTCTAGCTTTTCTAACATGTCATAAGTCAATAAAACGTTCTAGCATCCTTCATCGTCATGAGCATGTTCGCCTATGTCCTGCTTATCTGAGATTTGTTCCCAGGTGTTATTGGTGCACTGGTGCTTTCTATTGAAAGATCCTATTTTAGGAGCACTTTCTCCAGTGCACTCCACTGTCTCTCCTTCATCCTCCCTCTAAGCTTTTCCTACTTTCTCCTTTTTCATCTTGGTGCTGTTATGAGTCATTCTCAGAGAAATGATCAAGATGTGTGTCAGAATAAAACAAAAGATCTTTAGGCAACCAACAGATCCAGAGAGGATGAGAAATGCGGAGATCTGCTTAGGATTAGAATGCTGGGCAAAATCAGTGTTCCTGCCTGGGAACCAAGCAGGGTTCAAATTTAACCTCTTTCCCATTGTGATCCAAGGAAACAGAACCAGAAAGTACTGACAGATGTGAAGGCTTCAGCCTTAGTTAGGAATTGAAGGATATAAACAGCTGTTGACCTCCACAACTATAACACTGAAGAAAGCAAGCCTTTCATCTGTTGCTAGATTCAAGTTTAACTAGGAAGATGTCAAGCTTTTTCAGATGGGAGAATACAAACACATGTGGCCCCTCATTAGCCGCAGTTCTCTCCACTCTTCCTTGAACTCTCGCTTCTGACCTGATTGGTAGAAACCCAGCAGATGTCTCCACTGAAGCCTTTAGAACAGCAGTAACTGCAGAAGCAAGAACCACCTCTCTTTGATTCCACCTCTTTTAAAGATACAATCAAAACAGAAAACAGAAAGCCACAGACTTAAAAGAAATGCTGTTGCCTAATTACAAAAATGTCTCCTCTGTTCTAGTTCCAACTTCCATGTTTGTCTATTATATAACAGGAGTGAATGTTGCAGATCTGATACTCAGAAAAAAAGAGAGAAGACAGAAGCCTCTGACTCATGTGTTTTGAAAAAGTCTCTGTGAAGGTAGAATAAGAGTATGTAAGACACAATTACATGATCTCACCTACCTCTACAGTTTTAGAATAGATGGAGTCAGCAGGGAAGATTAGTGAAAGTTGTGGGGGGAGCAAATTCATGTCTACAGAGCCTGCTGAATGCCTGCCCTGTAGCTGCTACTGTTCTTGCAACAGCTCAATGGACTGACTATTACATTTTAGTGCCAGAGCCTAAGTGGCTTTCTCTGGACTGTAAAGCTGACTACATAATTTAGGAGACAGTCTGAGCAAAAGTAAGTCGATATGCTTACCAAACGGTATCATTCAGGGGATGTATCATTAGTTCACGTGCTGGAAGAGTCTCAATCAATAGTTTTAAGAGGATGATTAGGACAGAGAAAATTTCATAAATCTGTTTTTTTTCTTTAAATTTAAAAATGATTGGCTTTGACTTTTGCTCCTATAGAAAAAAGTAAAAAAATTAGCACTGAAATGCCTGCAAAATATACTCAGGTTCTGCAGATGTCCTGTGTTCATTCTGAGACTGGCCACAGACCAACTCATCCTTTGGTTCACAATGACCTGTGACTGCCAATTGGCTATTACTCATTTGCTCATCCATTCAGTGAGTGTTTAGTGTGTATACACTTGGGATCAGGTCCTGTTTGAGTTACTCAGAGAGCAAAGCAGACAGAGTCCATGTCCTTGAGCTGTTTACATGATGCCCAGATGTCTAGTTATTCTAAATCATTTTCCATATTTTTCTAAGTGCATTGTGGAAATAGTTGTATCCCTTTGACCACTCTTTCCATGAGGCTACTCCTCCACCCCATGTATGTGTGTATGTGTGTGTGTGTGTGTGTTTTAGTGGTGGAGATCCAAATTAAGATCCAGGATATTAAACACCAATAGGCTACATCCCCCACCTTTAGATTTTTGAAACAGTCTTACTATGTAGGTCATCAGGCTAGCACTGAACTTATACAGCCCAGGCTGGCCTGGAACTCCTGATCTTCTTACCTTTCTGAGTGCTGAGATCGGAGACATGTACCACCATGGTGACATTCAGTTCCTACATATGATTTGATCATCTTTCTAAGTACAATGGCATAAAAAATTAAACAGACTTTTAAAAAACGCACAGCGAAGCCCATCTCAGACTTAGGATTTGAAAAGCTGAGTGTATGATTAACATTTAAATTTTAACCTTTCATTTTTTTATTGTATGTCTCACATGTATTTTCAAATTTAAAGATAAACCTGTATGACACTGACCAGACAGGATGTGTGTGGATGAGATGTATTTGCAGTATGGTGAAAGCACTGTTTAGCTTTAATCAGCTAGTTCTGCTATTTAGAAGCCCCCATGCAGTGTTAACTCTAAATTTTCATTTCTCTGTAAACTAACATTATAATTCTGAACACATGAGGCTGTGTTAAGGATCAAGTAAAGTAACATGGTGGGATGAGGGTCACATTAGAATCTGGGGCATAAAGGATACTGAAGATACATCTGTGTTAGTTGGCTCTCCTTTCCTCTTTTCTTCTCTCCTCCTCCCCAACTACCAGTTTATGAGCAGTATCTTCAGAATAATGCAGACTGGTAGACTCAGCAAGATTTGCAGACATTGTCAGTCTTTGTTGATGTGATGAGGATCACAGATAGTTCAGGATGCCTCTCGAATGTCTGAGATTCAAGTGACTTTCCTGGCTTCAAGAAGAACACCTACATCTTTAGAGACACTGACCCTGGTCAGGGTCTCCCACTTGATTTCCAGAAAACTGAGCACTAAATCTGACCATGTTCAGCATTAAATTAGTTAGCCTCAGTAGAAAGTGGGTGCAGGTTAGCCAGACAGGCAGGATGGAGCCCACTAGTTACACTCAGGTCGGGGTCTACTCATTAAATAAATCCAGTGCTAAGCCAAGAGGCTTGAATTGCATCTCTGAAGGAGCTATTAAATGCTGTCAAAGCTTGTCTGTGGCTGTTGGCTTTGTTCCTGTTTTACAGCCTAAGTACCAGCAAATAGCTTTATGCATAAGCAAGTGCTTCCAGAGCTGTGGCTACAAGATTGACCCTTGGAGTTCTGATAAACTGTGTGTCTTTGAGAACTTGCTGATTGGGAAGGCATAGCAGTAAAGCTGCCATTTTCTGAATATATATTGCTTCTGTCATACACTGTCAATAACCTGAAAACTATGTAAGGGCTTAGAGTATAGCTGTCATTTCTCATATGAGAAAACTAAGACTCAAAAGCATTAAGTAACTTGCAGAGTATTTCCTAAAAACAATACATAACACATTTGGAGCAAAGGTAACCCAACTTCAAAACTCATAGTCTCAGTATGTCAGCATCTCTATGCCTATAGTTCTCTTTCCCGAGAATCAGCAACATTCTTGGCTTACTCCTAACTGTAGTATTGTGAGTTTTTTTATATGATGCCCAGAGGCAGCCAGTCATAGGTAGAAACTTGGAAGATAGCTGGAACCCTGTGCCTGATGTAGATTATACTGAGTACTTTAAAACAGATAGGCATTCTAAGATCCTGTTCCTTTAAAAAAAATGGAAAACACTTGACCCCTGTATATTCTGTTAACACCCAAGTTTGTTCAGTTGTTTGTTAAGTACAACATGCAGAAATAGCTCAATCCACCCTGCTGCAACTGGCCACTAGCCATTAGAGAGCCGATAGTCTGTTATAGAATGACAAACCCTTCCACCATATGGTGAACCCAATACTGTGGGGTGACTTACTGGCTGAGTTAATGAGGACAGTGTTAAATAACCACTCTCTCTCAACACATCCCAAGAGATGCCTCAGAAAAGGGCCCCAGGTGTACTAAGAGTCATGGGGAAAGGAAGCCTAGAAGGCATGGGAACCAGGGCTATTTACCTGCATGGAGTTCTCCATTATCTGTGCTATGTAATTTTAATGGCCATGTCTCTGGTGACACATTGTTACATCTCAGCACCAGCAGGGAAGGGAGTTGAGATATGTGATACTCAGAAGGCCAGAGACTTAAAACTGTCATAACTGAGTGTGCATATGTACATCTGCTGCCTATGCCCCATTATTCATTGGCTAGTTGGAGCCATGGTGTAATCAAGGCAGCATTGTGGAGATCACCAGTAAATGGAGACAGTCTAAAGTTGGAAGGGACATCTCAGCAGGTCCCTGACTCTAGAGGCCTTCCCTCTGCTCATCATCAGTGTTCTACCTGTTCTCTAGATAGTGTGTAGAGGCTTAAGAGATTCTGTCATTTTGAAAAAAGTCAAATTAACCTGCCTTAGGCTTCCATGTGTGGCAAATGGTTTACCAGCTTTGTGTTCAAAATATCTGTGTGTGTGCTGGAATATGTCATCTTTGAGGACCTATGCAGGTAGGGCTTTGTCTTTGCTTTAGCTTTAAAATAAATTGTGCAAATTTCAAACTCTAATTGATAAATTCTATCCATGTTTATTTTATTTTATTTTTTTACATGATCAGGTTTTCCCTAAGTCTTCTAGTAAAATGATGCCATAGGAAGACAACCAGGTTGAGAATGGAGATGTCTGAACTGTTAACAACTTTTACTAGCCAATGTTAAGTCTCTCTGAGGCTGCTTCCTCATCTATAAAGTATATATGAAAGTACCTACTTCATCAAATCATTAGGGGTATTCAATCACATGCTGCCTGTTAAATAGCTGCTGGCACACTGCTGGGACATACAGAAGATACATTGGAAAGCTAGCTTCCTTGATACCACTGTCTCAGTGATCAAATAGACTCATGGGATAAACGGTGTGACAGAACAAGGTGCAAACTTCTCAGTTCTCTCAAGAATTTGGCAACACAGTTGATCATCCATCTCTTGCTCTATTCTATGGAAGCATTTGTGAGACTGGATGACTGTATTTGGCTTTCACAGCATAAAGCAGGGTGTCCACAACCAAACTGCATAAGCCTTTCACAGCCCTCCATTCCTCTGTTCCTGATATAAGAGGCCACAGCCACCATAACACAGGATACAACAGCCTACTTGTGAAAGACTTATTTCCATGAAAGTATGAACTGATTGGCAGAGGATATTAAAGAAATATCCCTAAAAACTGTGACAGAGTGGCATTTATTTTGTGACTTGGCTAATATTTTCTTTTTTTCACATTTATTTATTTTTTATTTGTGAGTATGTAAGTGTATGATGGCATGATAACATCTGTGGAGGTCAGAGGCCACCTGGTTCACCTCCTTCCACCAAGTTGGTTCCTGGGGTCAAACTCAGGTGGCCAAGCTTGGTATCAGAACCTGTAGCAGCCAAGCCATTTTCCTTTTGAATTCATTAATAATGAAAAAAAAGTTAGTCAAGAATTCTTTCAGCACATGAATTCCTTTTAGTATTGTATTTAATTGATCCTTAGCTCATGCCTTTAGAAATTAGAATGTGTGTCTTTAAGAAGAAACAAACTGAAGTTGTTCATTCTGAAGAAACACAGGCTTTTGATATTTCTCTTAATCCAGCCCAAGCGACCATTCATAGAGGATAGTAAGGAACAATGGGAGCAGTGCCTGCCCATAGTCAGCAGTTCCTTTTGTTTTCCATTTCCTGTGTCCTGTAGATCTGCTGGCAGCAGCAGGTTCTCCCTGGCTTCTGCTCCCACTGAAGTGATGAAACCGTAGTGCCTAATGACAGCAACATGTGACAGACAACACGGAGACCCAAGCACCATGATACCCCAGAATGACTTCCTTCCATGTCATCTCCATTGCCAACCCTTCCCCAGCAACCAGGAGCCAAGAGAACTGTTGCTAGTTATCCAGGGTTTACCTGTTATGGCCTTCAGATACACCACTGGCTTCCTCAGTGGAAACAAAAAGGTCTACCCTGCGGCCAAGCACTTTTGCACGTCTCTGGAGAGAGATATGAACAAATATTTCAACAACAGACACCAGCTCCCTAGGCAACCATCTGTGTGCAGTAGCTATCAAAGCACAGAGTGTGTTTACTCTGTTTCCCAGAAGTATCATACAGGTTAGGGGCTCACCTAAGTGTTGCGAGACCTCAGTCTCCCTAAGCCTTACTTTTGATCTGAGCAAGGGGCAGTAAGAGCAAAATGCTCTTGGTAGTATTGTAAGAATTGTGTGACATGGTGCATGAGGCACTTAATGTGAGAGGTAAGTGCTGAAGAAATTGATCTTCATTTCCTTCTCTTGGACAGGGGAAGACTCCTGATTTACTGTACTTTACACTGCTTTGTTATGAAGGAAAATTCTATCTAAAATTTTCTGTTTCTTTTCCAACTGAAGAAAAAAAGAAGACTGTGTCATAGCTAGAATAATCTGAGAAAATATAACCACGGTCCATTAGGATATCACTTAATCAAAACTTCAGTATTAGCTGTAGTAGAATCCATTTTTTTTTAATGTAAGGTAGGAATTTTAAATTTTTAAATAGATTAATTACATTAATTTGATTCCTAATCTGGGTCCATTGGTATGCTAAGTCTTTCATTGTATGTCTTTCTAATCTTCATAGCAGCCCTAGTTAACTATTATTCTTGTCTCTATTTCAAAAGAAGGAACATAGATAAGTTTCTTCCCAAAGTTATCTGTGTAGTAAATGGTTGACCCAGGCTTAACATTCAAACTTTCCCAACTACAAAGCCACTGGTTAGACTGCATCCAATGACATTATAGTGTTCCCTCACTCAAAAAACAGTGACTTAAAACAGAGGATTCAAAGTAATGTCTGTCTCCTCCTACCTTCCAAAAATGATGAAGATTAAGGAAAGGGAAAACATTTATTTTCTAGTTGGGAATTTTAGGTCCACTTTTCCATGTATGTCTCTAAAGTATAAATGCATTCCTGGAAATAGCTTCATGCTTATCTTAAAAGAATTCACCTTCTTCCCCCCAAATCCTCAAATGAAAAATGTAGAGGTTGATGAAATCATGTGGCTAGAGGGTGGTTTATGTTTTGGTTCTTCTCACCACTCCCAAAGATGAGAATAGTAAAAGGTGTATTTTTAAAGATTTATTTATTCATATATATGAGTACTCTGTCTTCATGCATACCAAGAGGAATCTGAATCCAATATAGATGGTTGTAAGCCATGATGTGGTTGCTGGGAATTGAACTCAGTACCTCTAAAAGAGCAGTCAAGTGCTCTTAACTACTGAGCCATCTCTCCAGCCCCCAAGGTGGAAGATTTCATTCACTAGAAGTCAGACCTAGTGTTATGAGAGCTGTGGGGTACCTATGTAGGTTTTGTTTTTTTTTAGGATCTTTTTATGTGCCTTTCTCACATGAGATTCAAGGGAAATGCTATCAATGATAAGCAATATCCAGCAACATATATGTGGTGATATACTGTATATTTAATAAAAATAGCCCATAATATCGGAGGACAGAGCCAAGTCATGAAAGTCAGGGAGTGGTGGGTAACCCACATCTTTAATCCCATCACTAAGGAGGCAGAAATCCTCTGAATCTCTGTGACTTCAAGGCCTAACAGAGGCTAATGATGGTGGTACACATCTTTAATCTTAGCTCTAGAAAAGTTGAACCAAGCAGTGAGATAGCTGGGGGAGAAAGATAGAGAAGGTTGGAGGCAGAACTCCTTCCCTTAGACTGCTATTTTCCTTGTTGGCAGAGAACAGATAGGCTTGGGGTTAGAGAATTTGTGGAGATAGGCCTGAGGATTTGGCTGGGTGCAAAGTGGCTTTGGTTTGTTTCTCTATTTCTCTGATATTTCAGGTTTTCCCCAGTATCTGGTTCTGGGTTTATAGTATAATATCGAAAAGAATTCTGTACCAGAATTCTCATCTTCAAAGCTTGAGAAAGTTCATTGTTAGACTAGCAAAAGAAGGGAGTATTTGGGATCAAAAACTTAGAAACTGTAAGAACTGAAAGAACTATGGGGCCCACATATGGATTCTGTTATCAGAACGAGTTATATGTATCTATTTTAGAGCCATTTTCCTACTCTTGAACTACTCAAATACTCCTCCACTATGAAGTGCAGTAAGAGGATGTGATATAGGTAGGCCTTACTGCCCACTGTTACATGCTATCAAGAGCAGGGTCCTCAACAGGCTCCCTAGAATAGCAGCATCAGCTTTGCCTGTGAACTTTTGAGAAATGCAAATTATTACCCACCCTAGATCTCTTGAATTAGACACCTTTGGAGGTAGTCCAACAGTCTGTGCCTTGAAGTTTTCCATATAATTCTAACTCAAGGTACAGTCTGGGACCTACTTGTGTGGGACAACTTACCTCAGCTTCAATTGTTACATATGTATAATAATAACACTAACATCTGTCTCATCATAGAGCTATTAGTATTATGTTTAAAATAAATTACAAACTGGGAAATCCCCTGTATTAGTCAGGATTTTCTAGAGAAACAGAACTTAAAGAATGAAAATATGTATCTACATACATACACATTTATATATACATATACATATACACACATATAAAGAAGATTTATTAGAATGATTCACAGACTGTGTGGCCCAGATAGTCCAAGTCTGAAGACAGGAGAAAGAAAGGGAATCAGAATTTTTGTAAATTTAAATAAGGTTCCTGGTATGGTGCTGCACACCTGTAATCCAGCATTACAGAAACTAAGGAGGATGCATACAAGTTCAAGGACAGCCTCAGCAGTGCAGTAATGTTTGTTGGAAAGAAGTGGGGAGGGAGGGGGAGGGAGGGAGACAGGCAGGCAGGCTCCTAGGCTGCCTGGCAGGCTGGGTAGTGAGATGGCTCAGAGGATAAAAACACTACAAACCTGGCAACCTGAGTTCAGTCCCCAGAAACTATGGCAGAAGGAGAGAACTAACTCTCAAAAGTTGGCCTCTGGCATCCACATTCATGCATATACAAATCTTAATACACACGCACACTCAAAATTTAATGAGGTTCAGAACATTCTCAATTTTGTCTTAAGATGTCTTTATACATTCAAAAACATTTGGAAATTCCTAAAATATTTTATGTGGGTTATACGTTGTCCTGGCTTGCTTCCTGTTGTGATAAGTATGAAGACCAGAAATAACTTGGTGGAAGAAACAGTTTATTTGGCTTCCAGGCTGCACAATCTATCATCAAGGGAAACCAGAGTAGTCAGGAGCCCTCAGGGAAACCCGCTTGTGGCTTGTTCAGGTTTTCTTCCACAGTCCAGTACCACCTCCCCAGGGGTAGCTCCAACCATAAGGAGCTGGGCCCTCTCACATCAATTATTAATGAAGAAAATGCCCCACAGACTTGCCCACCCTTAGGCTTATAAAAACAATTCTCAGTTGTGATTTCCTTTTTTTTTTTTTTTAAGACTTTTTTATTTATTTAATTATTTGCCTTGGTGTTTGCCTGGAACTGGAACTACAGACAGTTGTTAGCTGCCATGTGGGTGCTGAGAATCGAACCCAGGTCCTCTGGAAGAGCAGATGGTGCTCTTAACCGCTGAGCCATCTCTCCAGCCCCGTGATTTCCTTTTCCTAGGTATGTCTAGATTTTGGTCTAGTTGAGAAATATTAGCCAACACATATGTACTTATTAACTGTCATATTAGAAGTTAAAATTTAAAAATTTAGAAATGAAAAATCAATTCATTACAAATAGTAAAGCCCATTATATGCATAGTAACACACTATAAGTTATAAGTGTGTTATAAGTGCTTCTTACTTCCCCTAACATTTTTTTTTAACTGGGAAGGGCTGTAGTGTTTTACTACTTTCTTTCATGTCTGGTTCTCCTGTCTGCTTCTATGACCTATTCTTCTCTGAGGCATGGTTCCCACAAATACTTAGTGGGAAAGGAGGAGTTTGACACCAAAAGGACCCTCAAGAGTCCACATAAGAGGAAGCAGCACCTCTTCAACCCAGAAAGAAGGCTGTCATGGGCTAAGGTTGTCACCCCAGCTCTGGCAGGAGGCAGGAGGGTCTTCCAAGACTACATAGCAGGTGTGAGGCCAGCTGTGGCCTTTATGAAGCCCTGCTTCAAAAAACAATGGGATGAAGGAAGAAGGGAAAGCATCCTGAACTTGAAACCCTCCCGCATAAAATTCACATAGGCTCTCCCAGTCTTGTTCATCCCAGCTGTATATAAAGTGAGCAAGGTAGTCCTTTGCCTGGTGTGTTTGATGATGCTGACAGAGTGAATATATATTGCATTGAGAATCTCACAGTGTGTCTTAGGTTAAACAGTGACATTAGTGCTTCGTGCTAACAATCTAAGCCAGAAAAAAGCACTGTTCTTGGACATACAATGTATGGTATTTACTCAACCATACTGACATCTTTTCAACCTTTGCAATCATGAAGTCTACCTACCACAGACATTTTGTGGAACAACAAAAGAAAGATGACAATTAGCCTCTGAAAAAATGTGAGTTCTATGATTTCCTTTATACCATGTCCATACTAACTTAATGAGCCAGAAGTCCCGACTAGACACTAATTACTAGTACCTGATGTCCATGTTGGAAGCATATTAAAATTTAAATAGCATTACTGTAGTATAATTATTGTACTGTACATTAGTGAGTGCATTAAAGACCACCACTGTTATTCATCATGCACATTTTATGCAACAAGTATTTACATTTCTGATAGCTTTCTATTTGGGTCAGTGAGATCATTAGTCTTTCACTGTCAAGAAATGCATACTCTTGTAGAATGTCAAACATCAGGCAAGATCAGGATAATCCTATAAATTAGCTATTAAGGGAAAAAAAGAAAGATTTAGAAACTACAGCATTTGCCTTATGGGATTAACTGGTACCTTGCTCTCTCCATCAGCACAGCATTAACCAGACCCTTTGAACAGGAGGTACTGTCAGCAATAGACAGACATAGCTGCATTGCTTTATATTGCAGAGGAGCAGATAGGATTTTCCTTCCAAACAGACCTTTCTTAATAGTGTTTACAGAATGTCTTCTGTCCATTGCTAGCATCAGGGGCCCATTTAAATTTGTCTTGCTATAAGACAATTGCATTCACTTTTCTTTTATTCAGCTATCACAGAAATGATGTTTATTATCTCTTGAGTGTGTATTATGGGTCAGATGCTGTACAATGCTCACTGACTGTCCCCCAACATTTTAAGAAAAATAGATTTCCCCTATTTTCCAAATTCGAATACCAAGTGAGGCCTGAGGAGATTTTAAGTATGAAGCAGTTGTTTCAGACTTCTCTGGGGATTTTTTGCTTGGCTGGATGGGCTTTGTTTTGAGACAGTCTTGAACTTGTGATATAGTTCAAGGTGGCTTGAACTCACCATCATCCAGTCAGCCTCATGAATGTTGGAATTCTGGGCATGGCTCACAATGCCTAATGCTTTTATATTTTTTTCACTGTCCCATGAACACCTAAGATAGGAGTATTCTTGGCATGTACTTGCATGCCTTTTTATAATACAAACATAAATAAATACAAAAACTACAGGAAGGAGACCACAGCATGAAGTAGGAGAAAAAAGGATAATTGGAGAAGTAGTGTCTCGCCACACATAAGGCCCTTGAACAAGAAACCTTGCCAGGTAAAATAAGAGATTTCTTGTAATGACTTGGCATTCTTGCTTTTCTTGACTACATGAATCTTTTCTCAGGCTCTAATGAAACTAGGAGGCTTCTGCCAGAGATATAACCTCTCACTATTAAAGTGTGACAGATGGTTCAATAACTGTGTGTGTGTGTGAGGTTGAGTGTGCTGAGGTTGATGTGTGTGTGTGTTGGGGGGAGGTCTTAAAGATGTGCCAACAAGGTACATGTTGTGCCAGTGGCTTCATAGTCAAAAGAACTGATAAAATTTAATGCCTCTGACTGTTAGCCCTCATCCTGAGGGCCTGTCTCAATCTGTCAACTCTGCTTCCTTAGGTAGCTCCAAGTCTTAGTAGATTGAAGGGTTTTGCATGTAGGAAAATGTATGATATTTACCAGCTATTCTGGTAATATCTGGAAATAATTATATTTCCAATCCTGTCGTTCTCCAGAGCAGCTGCTGTGAGCTTCTCTCCTGTCAGAGTTGAATACATGGATAGTTTTTGAGACCCTCAGAAAGAGACCTAAGAAGCACAAAGTGCCTGCAGACAAGCAGGTTGGGTCTCTTGCTTTCATGATAAGGTGACTTCTCAGTTCCCCTCCTACTTTGTGGAAACATCTTTAGCTTCACTCTGTGCTGCCTTTTAGGATAGCCTAGGGTAGGGCTGCACAGTCAGACAGTGGGGTCCTGAGACCGAGGGAGCTGGTGTTTTCTAGTAGCCAGGTAGCAAGCAGTGCCTACAGCACTCTGCTGGATCATGAGAAATGAGAACTAAACAGGGACAACTGTAGCCTCTTCTAAGCAAGATGACAAGGAGACATATGTCAAAGTCATCTGTGAAAATTATTGAGTAAACAGGCACAGAAAGGTTATCAAAGATTTGCCTAGTTTGTGAAGCCTGCTGTTTTTGTCTAGACCTATGATCCAGCCTCTGCCCTCACTGCCAATCTATCCTTGCTGACTATCAGCCGAGCCCTGATCTCCTGCCTCAGCACTCTGCACTCTTCTTTCCTTTGAGATAAACTGAATTATGTGAGACATGCATACGTGACCCCAGGGATTACTAATTTCTCTGAATAGCTCATTGCTCATGAGTAATGAGTATGGCAGGTGTAAGAAGCACCAGTGACTTTCAGATTGCAGAGCTCTGGTGACAGTGTTGTATACTTTGTAGTAAGGAAGTTTTCAGAAATAGCCTGTTTCTTTTTTGCATATATCTGTCAAATGGATCACATCTATGCTCTTCTTTGAACCTCAATAAATAGATTACACATAAATAAATAAAGTTGAGACTAGTCATGGCCCTTTTGCTGTCTGGGAAAGATGGAAAATGAGACCTGGTGCCATCTGTGGCTTGAAAGTACCAAGAGGAATTAGAGTATGGGTATAAAGGCAACATTTTCTTTTTTTTCTTTTTTTTTTCTCCTTCTTTATTTTGTATTTATCAAAAAATAGTAAAAAGAATTTAAAATGTGGAAGAGTTAACAATAACTATAAAGAGGATAAGAATCATAAGCATGGCTTATCAAGGGTGGTAATGCAAATAAGATTGCTACACATATATTTACTTTGTGTTCAGCTTTCCCTCTGAATTTTTTTTTCCATCCCTGTATATCCTTATTCAAGGTCCCTTCCCCCTCCCACCACATCTGGTCATTTTTCTTCTCTGCAACTCCCC
>PVIH01017532.1:0-15185 GCA_004025045.1 Sigmodon hispidus
AGGACCCAGCAATACCACTTCTGGGTGTATACCCTAAAGAGGCACATTCACACTCCAAAGGTATTAGCTCAACTATGTTCATAGCAGCATTATTTGTAATAGCAAGAACCTGGAAACAACCTAGATGTCCCTCAACTGAAGAATGGATTAACAAACTGTGGTTCATCTACACAATGGAATACTACTCAGCAGTAAGAAAAAATGATTTCCTAAAATTTGCAGGCAAATGGATGGATTTGGAGAATATCCTCCTGAGCAAGGTATCACAAACTCAGAAAGATAAGCGAGATGTACTCACTCATTAGTGGTCCCTAAACAAACAAACAAGAAAAAAAGCCAAGCATGCCCAAGCTGCAAACCACTACCACTGAACAGCTTGGGATCAGAAACACCCTGGACTGACCCTTCAGACCCCACTCCAACAGTCAGGAACACCTGACTCACTCTTGAGGGAGGGTGGACAAACCTGGATTTGGCCAGAAGTGGAGACTGATCCAAGCATTACTGGGTCAGTGGGACCATAGGACTGTCTGCTCCCTGCCCAGGGAGGGGATGGGGAGTTGCGGAGAAGAAAAATGACCTGATGTGGTGGGAGGGAGAAGGGTCCTTGAATATGGATATACAGCGATGGAAAAAAAAATTCAGAGGGAAAGCTGAACACAAACTAAATATATTAATGGCAATCTTATTTGCATTATCACCCTTGATAAGTCATGCTTATGATTTTTATCTTCTTTATAGTTATTAACTTTTCAGCATTTTAAATTCATTTTACTGTTTTTTGATAAATACAAAATAAATAAAGAAGAAAAAAAATAAATCCTTGTGTGGCTTTGGTAGTGCGAGTGTGTGTCTCTTCTCATGTGAGAAACCAACACATTCTCTGTGTTATTACAAAGATTAAAATATCAAAAATATAAAGTGATTGACCCTTAAATGTTTTTCCTTGCGATCTTTCTTACCAATAATCTTTATTTAATCTCTTACTTCAGGGTATATAATAGACACATAAACATTTGCTGGTATTATTTTGAAACAACTTTTGGTTTATGTATATAACTTACCATTTACTGCAGACAAAAGCAAATTTGCATATTAGGCAATAGATGTGCTTATTAATTTTATTTAAGGAAATATTCACTGAACATTGTATAATACAGGAGGTACTTCAGAGTTGATATATATTTTGATTTTATGATCATCAATGCTGCTACTTCACATAATATATAGTAGAAAGTGGCAGAAATATATTTAGAGCTTTTTCAGAAATTGTGGAAATTTTGCCTCTATCTTGAGTCAAAATTTATTTAGTGAAGTTTGTAAAATGTAAACCATTGGTTTTCCATGCATAAAATAAACTGGAAAGCCTTTTTTTCCTGGGAACTTGGTATCAACTTATTTCATAGAATAAATTATTGAACCAATAACAGCAGGGAAAAAAACTTGTATACATATTAATAACAAAATATGTACATAATTTAAGAAAATAGGAGTGAAGAAAAGAGAAATAATTTAAATAGCAAACTAAGAAAAGGATGACAAGCAAATAATGAAAAGAAAACAGTAGAAGCTGTAAATTTTTTTTTAGGATAAAAAGCAGTGAAAGCTATGTGTCAACATCTGTGGGGACATGTGGTTACTGGCTCTGAGATGTTTATCTGAAGAGATACGAGAGAATCCATTTCCTTCATATTTTTGAGAGATTTAAGAATATCAGAGTTTTCTAATTTTTGCTAAATCTGTGTAAGAAAAGGGCTTCCTGCCTCAGTTCATTCTCACAACAGACACCTGCAACTGCCCTTTGAACTCCATGGTTCGAGAGTCACAAGAGTGAGAAATGCACAGTGCCAGTTTGAAAACAGAAATGTTCAAATGGAAAAGTGAAGAATAACTTAGTAAAGTAGAGGAAACAAGAAGGAACAAAAAGAATGTCAAAAATACAGGAATAAAATGAGGTGAGGTAGTTAGAGCTATGTCATGACTTCATTTTTCAGCCAGATCTTTTCTTTGAAATGACTAGAAAGAAGTAACAACTCACCTCCAAAAACTCCAAACAATTGTACAGCAGGACTTAATATCTAAATGACAACATATTAAAATAAAATACAAAGTTGATACTTGTAATGAAATGCACATAGAATGTACACTTGGGAGTCATAAAAATTATTATTAAATACTAGCTATGTTAATCTTATAAAGAAAAAGATACAACTGGTGTCTAAGACAAATATTTCTCAAATGGCAACAAAGCTCAGGTTCAGCTGGGGTAGATTAATAGCCTCTATGCAGTTTAAATGTATTTGCAAGATGTCCTTGCCTCAAAACTCTGGTATTTTTACAAAAGAATTTAATGCAATTATCAAGGGCCAGGCAATTTTACTATGAAAAATTAAATTTATGAGCCAGTTTCATTTATGATCATATAAGGCTTTAGAATTTTTCATAAAAATGCTGAAATATCTTGTTACTGAAGGACGAAATTACAGCACTGGCCTAAAAATCTCCAGATAATTTGACATTAAATAAAATCTGTAGTTTAATAAGCACAGACAAGGAACAAAAACAAAACCCCACAAAAATCGTGCCTTAGCCTTGACAAAATAATAGGAGACATGAAATAGAAGTGAGCCTCCTTAGAAAGATCCTGCAGTGGGCATAGCTTTAATGGAAAGATATGAAGCACATTACATTTGATGTAGGGACCAGGAAGCAGTGTTCACAGTTCCTGCTACTATTTAATTGATTTTTACATACAGGATAATCAACTCAGGTTTGTTTGGTTATTTCTTGGCTTTAAGTTTGAAAGTACTATGACCTGGAAAACTCCTTAAAAGCAGGCTTACCTGTATGATATGGTTAGGAAACAACCAATTTTAACTCAGAAGACTCATGTTCTTTGAGTCTTGGGAAAACTAGGGTCCTTGTTCAACTTACTGTAGACAGACCCTGGACAAAGCGAAAACCAGAAAAAATGTATGTGCAGTGTAAAGAACTTTTAAAGAAAGAAGTAAACATTTTATTGTTTAATAAACATACTAAACTACTATCACTAATAATAAATTGCAACAGAAGCCAAGAGAACTCTCAAAACAGTAATCCCATACTCTATGATTCTGCTTTACATGGCTTTATTTACCTAGATTCAAAAATAGTGTGAAAATACTTGATGGAAACAGACATATCTTTTTTAAATTCTATAATGTTCTGAGCAGTGTGATAAGATAGATCTCTTACTTGAGATAGGAATCATCCATTTGTGAAATGTACCCATGTTATATAGATTACCCTCTTGCTATTGGCTTAGTTATTAGATTAACTATGATATCACAGTTTATAGATATGGTTCAGTATTGGCCCAAATACATGTTCCCCTCATTTAGTTATTTCAGGAATTTGTCGTAACTATAAGAAGCCTGACAATATAGAAAACTGGCACAAAGTGCTGGTCACTATTGTGACTCTCTGACCATGGAATTCAAACACCAGTTGCAGGTGTCTGTTGTGAGGACAAACTAAGGCAGAGTGGATTTTCCTTGCACAGACTTAGTAAAAATTAGAAAATCTGATAATCTTAAGTTTCTCAAGAATGTGAGGGAAATGGGTTCTCTCTTATTGTTGGAAGTACAAGTTAGAATTATTCCAAAGGGCCTACAAAAGTCTAATAGAGCCTAGTGGACTAAGCATGCAAATGATTCACAACTGATAAAAATAAAAGTTGAGGCAGTGCTTGTCAAAATAACACCCTGAGCCTTAATAACTTTCTAGCTTTTGTTACTACCTCGCCAATCCGAGTTCTACCCAGACGAAACTTCAGTAGACAATTGCACTTTCCTTGAAAGTATCTGGAATATCATATTTAGAATAAGAGTAATAACTATGGCTTATGGGTGGAACTTGAAGACTTCAGCTTTTGATAGGAAAGATAAACTAGTGATTGTGGTGGCATGAAATGCCTGGTTGATGTCGATGTCTCATATTGGGAACGATTTCAAATATATTTTCAAAAACAGTTGTACTCAAGAACTACCAGGCAAAAACCATGTGACAGCCTGAATGCTGAGCTGCCTGGAAATTTCCTTTACCCCACAAAGTCCCAGGGCATGGGTGAAATGCAGACAAATTCTTTGCTATAAAATACCACAAACAGCTCCTATTGCAATCTCCAGTAGGATCCTAATTCCCAAGTGAGACCTCATTAGCACAACTTTTTCTGCCCACTTTCTTGTTCACCTTCTAGTTTCCTGAGCCCTCGGCAGACTCTTCTACTGAATTTGAATTAATGGCATTTTAGGGCTTTTCTATCCAACACAATTAGAGCTTTTCTAAATTCTACCCACAATCAGTTTGAAAGGCTTTTGAACCCTGTGGTCACACAGTCACAACAGTAACCTCACTCTCAGTACCAACTTTCTGTGTTGTCAGACTTTTGTAGTTATAACAAATTCCTGAAGCAACTGAATGAAGCTTATGGTTTCCAGGCTGTCAGGCTGTCCTGATGGTAAGGGTATAGTGGAGCACAGCACTTCACACCACGGTAATCAGGAACAGAAGGAAAGAAAACATCTCTGTGCTGGAGTTCTCCCTTTCTCGTATTATTTCATTCAGGCTTCCATGCTGGGGGTAAGATACCACATTCAGGCAGGTCTTTCTCCATCAGTCATTTCCTGGGGCACATACATACCCAGAGGTGTGGTTCACAGACTCATAGGCATTACTCAGTCAAGTGAAGCTGACACTAAATAAAAATGTAGCAACAGACTTCCTCTGTAACATCTTCCTATTCTGATATTCTGGGTCCTTTCTGAATTGGAAATTATATTTTTCAATCTATGTTCAATTTTCATTCATTCATTTTTTACTTAATTTTACTATAACATTTTGTGGCTCACTGATGGGATGACTGGATTTCCCCCCAAGTCCTAGGCATATGGAATTGAACAAACAGAAATAATACTATTTTGAAATTTACAGAGTGAAGTCTACTCTATAAGGCAGATCCAAGATGGCAGAAAAGCTGTTTTTTTTTTTTTTCAGTCAGTTTTAAATATTACTGTTAGCCTTTTTAGAATAGAATTACCCAGGAGGAATACAATTCTTATACAAAGCTATGGTTATGTAGAAACTGTACAGAATCTTCAAACATATGCTTGGCTCTTATTAACATGTTCACAAAAGGAAGGTGGAATGGGCTTTGTTAGGATGTATTGGTCTTTATTTGGTCATCATTTTTTCCTTAGAATAGATCAAAGAAATAAGAACTACTGTGAATTGAATTGAGGGTATAAATGTATAGAATTGAAAAAGAATGAGTCATTTAAAATTTTAATCTTTCCTATGCTTATAAAGTATCATATAATTGAGGGGAAATCACTACCTTTAGTTCTGTATAGAGTCTGATAGTCTTCCTTTGCACACAACATAGATATTCCTAAATGAAAGAGTTCTATAAGTTTGTTTCAACACCAATTTTTGTCACAGTCAAGTGTCCAAAAGAAGGCATTTCACTTCAAGAAGAGAGCTATTATGTTACCTAATTTTTCTCAAATAAAATCTCAAATTGTGATCTTCTTTACTGCATCTTATCACCCTTAGAGCTATGTTAAATTTAACTAATTAAAGCTTCATTTTGGCCAACTCTCATTAGTAAATGGAGAGCCAGATAACACATCTCAGTTTAATACTATCATGTTGTTAACTGTAGACTTGCTATACATTTTAATATCTCCTTAGATTTGTGAGACAGATTCATTTATTTTCTCTATAGATGTTTCATAAAAAGCATCCATATGCTCCTAATATTATGCTTAATGATGAGGACATATTTCTAAATAGAGTAGTTATGTTTTCTACTGTAGAATGAACATGTATAGATTCTGAAGAGAATAAAATCTTATGAGGAATGTAAACAACTGTCTTAAAACTTCATAATGATAAATTAAGAAGATAGGGCTGTAAGTAAAATTAATACAATGCTCTGTTGCAATCAAACAGTTATGGGGAAAGTTCTTAAATAAATTGGTTCGAGTCCCTGGAGGCAAAAGAATTTAAATACAAGCTAGTAACTATTAGGAAAGAGTGAGGAAAAACATAGTCTAAGAATGTTTGAAGTTACCAAGTTCTGTAACAGTTATTCTTATAATTAAATATTGCACTCATTGCTTTGTCTTAGGAGTGTCCAGGATTGCTTGTTGTTTTAAAAGTATCATTCTTTCTTTCACTCAATTGCTTTTTCTTCTGTATTAAACCAGTTGAGATGATTTATGAACTCTGTTTTCTATTGCATTGACCTGTGTATCTATTCTTCCATTACTACCAGTCCATATCACAAACCTTGACACTTAGCAGACTGATTTTATTCTATTTTTATTAAAATTATAGGTACTTAGTTTTTTAGCCTTTATATATTGCTTTAGGATAATCTTAGTGATTATATATAAAATATCTTGCTGTAATTTTAATAAGGACTATATTAAAATTTAGACAGCAATATGATGACAGTTAACATAGTCACAATAGTGAATCATCTCGCCAGTCAATCTAGTGTTCGTATTTCTATTTGATTTTATTTCCTTCTCAACATGTTATACTATTTATCAAGCAAATACTACACAAATGTATTAAATTTATAATTAAACATTTTTATTAATTACAAGTGAAATTATACTTCAGATTTTAGTTTTCACAGAGAATACACAGAAATTAAACTAATAATATGCTTTGTTTCTATTATGTGAACTTGGAAACCCTATTTAATTTAGCAGCTGTGGGAGTTCCTTTTTGGAAGACTTCTGTTTCATTTCTTTTTTAAATTTTATTTTCTTTTTCATTTTTATAGAATAAAGTCTCATTTTTTTATCCATGTATCCCCTTGTTCCAACTCCCTTCCCCCTCCCGATCCTTCCTGGTCAGGGGAGACTTCTATTTTTCTACATAGACAATTATGACATCTTTAAATGTGGACATTTTGACTCTTCCTCTCCAATCCACATGCATTTTGTTTTCTTGCCTTGTTATCATAGCTGGGTTTCTAACACTGTATGGAATATGGGTGATGGGAACAGGTTTCACTCACTTCTCCACTCTTAAAATAGTTCAGTACTTTGCTGTAAGTTTCATGTTAGCTGAGCTTTGACTGAAGGTATTTTTTGCCATTTCAAGAAGTCTGCCCCTTTCCTATTTTTATTTCTGAGAGCTTTTGGGTGTTGAATTATACCAAATTGTGCTGTTATGCTAAGTCCAGGATTGAGTTTTCTGTACTGATCTAACTTTGTAGCTCTTAGATAAATCCCCTGTGACCCTAACCCTAACCCTCCTTGGTTTATGATGGGGAGATATCCTCACAATCTCAGTAAGTTCAAAATATTGTTAGATCCAAAATGCGTTTACTGTGCTTACCTTGAGGATCATAGCTCAGCCTGGCATTTTGAAAGCAAGTTTAGACTACTCACATTGACACATTGTCATATGGGTAGGCAAAGCTGTAGACAAAGCCCATTTGGTATTAAAGTGTTGTATTGCATGATTTATTGGATACAAGCTTCTGAAAAATACTGACAGTCTAGTACTCCATACATCATTATTTGTTGATCTTTTGAGTGCATCTGTTCCTGGCTAGAAGATGAGGCTTATTGCTACTGGCCAGTACCACACATATTATATACACTATTCCCACTCTTGGAAAATATCTACATTCAAAGTGATGTTTCTAATGAATTTGTATCACCTTTCACCTTAATAAAGTAAAAAAGTAGCTTAACCCAAACCACTAACATGGAGTCAGTGTGAACTTTTTATATATTACCCAATTTTCATTTGTTAGTATTTTTTAAGGATTTGTGCATCTATATGTCAGATTTTTTAATATGTAAGGTATATTGATACATAATTTTTTTAGGAAATAAAATATAAAACAAAAGTAGTCTATCAGAATAGGATAAATCATAAAACAATGAAATAAAGAGACTAAGAAAAGGCACAAAAACAGATAGATATAGATGTAGATACTCACACTTCACACAGTAGGTAATCCTATAAAAACACAAAACTGGAAGCCACAATATATATGCTAAGGATATGTAAGGTAAAAAAATGACATAGAAATATATACATAAATAAAATAAAGTAATATAAAATAAAAATTAAAAATAAGATTTTCCAAAAATCCTGACATGACATTATGAGACAAAGAACCTCCAAGGATGGAGTTGAGTTCATTTTCTGTTGTCATCTACTGCTGGGCATACAGCCTACCCTTCAGAGTAGTTTGTTTCTTCAATGAGCCTTCCATTGAGGAAACTAAACTTCATTTACAAGTGGTTATTAACTGGAGATTGCTCCTAGGTTAGCAATGAGGGCCTGTTATGCTACATATTTAATAAAACCAGTCTGGAATATCAGAGAAGAGATCCACCCACAGTCAATTCAGGAGGGTCAGAGAGTGGTAACTCACTCAGCCCTTTAATCACAGCACAGGAAGGGAGGGGGGCAAGACTCACAACAGACTGGATGTGATGATCTACGCCTTTAATCCCAGCAGATCTGAATTTGAGGCCATCTTGGTTTACAGAGGGGGTTCCAGGCTCCCAGGCAGGCAGTGGTGGTGTCATGCCTTTAATTCCATAATCTCAGAGACAGAAATCTTTCTGTGTTTCTGTGAGTTCAAGGCTAACTATCAAATAGTAGTAGCCCAAACCTTTAATTTTAACCTGGATGAGATGCAACTGGGTAAAGAAGGTATTTAAGGTAGGCATAGGAAGACAGATTAGGCAGGAGAAGCAACAAGGATTGAGGCTGAGGAAGCCGGAGGATGGCAGGTGAGATTTGACTGAGATGTTTCTCTCTTGGATATTTTAGCCTTTCCCTAATATCTGGCCCTGAATTTTTTCTATTACAACCAGAATTCATGTAACAAGTGTGTGTCTACTTCTTTCAACTCTGAGATTCCATCTGGTGCAGATTTGTTCAGGTCTTGTATATGCTATCTCAGTTTCTGTAAGTTCAAGTGTGTATTAATCTTGTTGGTTTAGAGGACCTTTTTCTCTTGGAGTCCTCCATCTTCTCTGGTTCTTACTCTCTTTCTATCTGTTTTTCCTCAGGATTCCCTAAGCACCTATGAAGTAATTGTTGGAGAGATCCTATTTAGTGTTGAGTGTTCCAAGGTCTCTTTCTACTGTCCACATAATATCTGTGGGTCTCTGTATTTGTTTAGAAGCAGCGGAAGCTTTTCGGATGATAAATGAGCATGACATTGATCTAAGTATAGGAGATGTCATTAGAAGTCATATTATTGCAGTAGTTTTTGTTGTTGCTGTTGTTAGACCATTAGTATTTGGTCTTACCCCAAGTCCCTAGATTATCTAGTTTTGGGTTTGTGGCCACCAAATAGTGTTGCATACAGGTTTCATCTCATGGAGTGAGCTGCAAGTCAAATTAGATACCGGTTGGTTACTCCCAAAATATTTGTGCCAACATTGCACAAGCATATCTCACAGGCAGATAAAAGGATTTATGGCTGGATTGTTGTTTATATTTCTCTTTTGGAAGCATGCTGAGTAACTTTCTGTAACAAAGACAATAGCATGAAAGGTGAAGGCTCTATGTATGCACCAGCTGGACTTCTTCATGTTTAATGAGTTGCATAGGCATTTTCAGCAATGGGGCCTTGCTGTCAGTTTGAGGAGTGTGGTGGGAATCAAGTGCATCACCTTGACCTAAAGGCATGACCTCTTGGCCATTGTAAGTATGGGATTCACTATGACCTTCAAGGCTGAGGACTGAGGCATGGCTGAAGGTGGTTTAAATGTTGGATGCTTGTGCTATTTCCCCTTTGTTTTGAAGGAAGACCCATTCTGTTCTGTTGATCATCCCAGGCTTCCAGACTATTGTAAATTACTATTAACCTCTTTAATGAATATTAACCTATCAATCAATCACTTGTCATTAATATCTGGCTGCAATGAGAGTACCTTAAAACCTTGGCAACAGTCTGGGTTGTTTGAGGATTCATATGAGACCCCTTTGGCCAACAACTCAGTTATAACCCAATTCTGAAACTGGAAGCTTCATTGGTCATATGAGATGACCAACTGGGGCTCTGCTTTGTCTCCTCCATTACTTAATGATTTTCTTTAGATCCTTTTCATTTTATATATATATTTTATGAAGCTTCTACTGTATTAGTTTTCACATCACCTTTCAATGACTTTAATTTCAGCTGCCTGTCTCCATATCTTCTCCTTGTCCCCCTCTCTCTCCCCATTTGATCCTCATGTTCTACTCTCCTATCCACCAATATCTATCTATTCTATTTCCTTTTTCTACCAAGATCTGTCTGTTCCATCTGTGCCCTAACTCGATACCTACCCAAGCAGCTTTATGAATTTTATAGCTTGGTTATCATTTACTTAGTAGCTGTAATGGCTATTTTTGATTGTCAACTTGACTATATCTGTAATTAACTAAAACTCCAATCTGAAGGGCACACATGTGAGAGATTTCTGCTTAATTTGAAGAGGAAAGATTTATTTCTAATCTGGATCTTTGAGACAGAAAGACACATCTAAGACACATCTTTAATACACATGTAATTTGTATAACACCTTCTGCTGAGCCCATGTACAAACATGTAAAAAAGAAGTGTTTGCTCTTTGCCTGCTTGCTTTTGCACTGAGAGCAAGTCCATTCCTTCACTGGTATTAGAATCTACTTTTTCAGTTTTCCATAATATATTGAAGACTACTTGAGACATCCAGCTTCATGGATTGAGAAACTACTAAATTATTAAATTTTCCATCCATAGACAACCATTGTTGAATTGTATAGACCACATGGATTTTCTACAATTATCTAGATAATTCAACTTTCTCTGCCCATATCTATCTATCTATCTATCTATCTATCTATCTATCTATCTATCAATTAATCAAGAAAGTGGAGATCCATTCTATAATTTTGGTTATTCTAGAGAGCCCTCACTAATGTAACAGCTCATATCTACATAAAAGTAAGTAATAGTAATATACTATAAACAAAAGGGAACAATGTGAATTAAAGTTTTATAAGAGTTCTAAACCCCAGCTGGGTGGTAGTAGAGCATGCCTTTAATCCCAGCACTAAGAAGGCAGAGGGCAGTGGATCTCTGTGATTTCAAGGCCAGCCTGGTCTACAAAGTGAGTTCCAGGATAGCCAGGGCTGTTTCACAGAAACCCTGTCTCAAAAAATAAAACAACAAAAAAAGAGTTCTGAACCTTTTCTTGGTCTGGAATACTTTATTCTAGATGAGTCTTTCTAGTTCTATTGATGCACTGGTGAATTTTATCATTTATGACAATTTAAAAAATCTGTTATCTAACACATATTATTCTAATACAGGCCCCTGTTCATATGTATATATTTTCACCATTGTCTTTTTTTTCTTTTTTCTTTTCTTTTCTTTTTTTGAGGTAGGATCAAGTTACTATGTAGACATCTCTGGCTTTAAACTCACAGAAATCTGCCTGCTCTGTCTGCTGAGTGCTGCAATTAAAGGTTTGTATTACCATACCCAGCCCACATTATACTTTTTAACTCTTCTGTATATTTGGTTTTGGAGTGTGTTTCATTTACACACTGCTAAAATTAATCTTCATGGTCTACTTGATTGGCTTTGGAATCTCTGTGGAAATACTGGGATACATCTATGAGGCTATTTTCAGGAAGGCTGAACTGAAGAGGAAAGACACCACCTAATGTGGACGGCAGTATCCCTTGGGTGCTGGTCCCAGTTTGACAAACAAGAGAAAGCATAGTGATTACCTCTGTCCCTCTCTGTACTTCCTGACTGGGGATGCAATGTGAGCAGACACTTTACCTCTGGCTGCGATATTGTGCCTGCCATGAAGTACTGTACTCCTTGAACTATAAGCTAATACCCTCTTTCTCTATTCGGTACTTTTTGCCACGTATTTGGTCATAATAATGAGAAAAGTAATAATACAATATATAGTTTAGTCATTTAAAAATTATATCTTGTTAGAGTTAGAGGAATACTTATGTGGTAGAGTTTATACATAATATGAGTAAGGGTGTGTATTCAATCCCTAGCACCAGAAAAATAAAGAAGAAAAAATTAAAATATTAAATATATTTTAATAATCTTGTCTTTAATTATAGTAATACTGATTAGTTTTAGTCAATTTGACACAGGTAGTGTTAACTGGAAAGAGAGCATCACAAAGAGGAAATCTTCATCTTGGAGAAAAGCTATGGGAAATTTTCTTAATTCTTAATTATTATTATTAATTATTCATAATTGATCTGGAAAGGCCCATCCAGTGTAGGCAGTGTCATCTTTGACCAGGTCCTAGGTGGTAAAAGAAAACAGGCTTAGCAAGGCCTGGGGAGCAAGCCAATATTTAGCATTTCTTCAAACATCTGCATCAATTCCTGTCTTAAGTTCCCACAATGATGAATCCTACTCTGTAGTGTATAATACAACCATCCCTTACCAAGGTGATTTTAGTCATCGTGTTTTTTCATAGCTACATAAAGTCATTAGAACAGCAGCACTTCCCAGTTCTAGGCAAACATCAAGGCAGATAAATGAAAATAAAGTTAAAAAAATGACTTAGAGGCTTCTATTAATTTAATAAAAAAAAAAGAACAGCAGCAAACCATTTATATTTATTGCAACTATTGTATGTTAGGAACAATATATCATGTGATTCTATCTTCTGCTTATTATGTGAGTTTTGTTTTACTTCCCTTTGCTCTTTGTAAATGACTTGAAACAACTTCAGAATTTTATTTTACTTTGTATTGTATTTCGCTGTTGTACAAGTTTTTAGTCATCGCTCTATTGTTTTTAGACTATCAGCATTATTATTTAGCTAAAATGGGTTCAGAATTCTTTTTTTGTTTTCCTTTTTTGAAATAATGTTTCTCATTCTGTAGATCAGACTGGCCTTGAACTCACAGAGATCCCCTGCCTTCTGGAGTGCTGGGGTTAAAGGCGTGTGCCACCATCACCAGGCTGGAGTTCACTTATACCACTTTATTCACATTGTTCCTTTTGTTTATAGTATAGTAAATACATATTTAGAATTACATCTCTGTTACATTTTTTGCTTCAAATATCAAGCATAATTCAGAAAAAGCAGAGAAAGAAATCTTGCTTGCCTGGCTCTTCTCTCCCTCCCCCTTCTCTCTCCCACTCCTTCCTCCCTCCATTCTCCTTCATTTTTGTTCTTTCATTAATTCCATTCTGTTTAAAGAAATTTCTGGATCTATTTATTAGGGTAGGTTGATTGATAACACAGACTCCTAATTTTCTTTTATCTGTGAACACCTTTATTTTCTATTCATTCCTAAATATAGGATCTTGGTTTGATAGCTTTTATTATTCAGCCCCTGGATCATGCTGTGACCCTTTTTTCTGACCTCTGTGATTTTGATGACAGATCGGTTGTCATTTAAGTTCTCTTTTCTTCACAGGTAAAGTGCCATTGACTCCTTGCTGCTTTGAGTATTCTTTATCCTTACTTTCTGAGACATTTGATCACAACATGTCCTTGCATGTATTTCTTTAAGTTTGTATTTCCTAGGGATTAGCTTAGATGTTTTAAATGTTTATCTTTATATAATTTTCCAAATTTTTGAAATCTCAGTTATCCTTTTCGGTAAGTTTTTAAAGCTTTGTCTTTTCTCTCCTAGAATTCAATTCACACAAACCTTCTATTTTGCTATAGTCATTTATTCCTTTTCTTTTTCTTCTGCTGCTTTTGAAGTGTTTAATTCAGTGGATTTAGGATATTTACAAGGTCATGCTACTGTTGCCAATGCCATAACCCCACAATGAAGCCCACATTCATTGGCAGCCAGCCATTCCCTTGACTTTTCATTTTGAGGTTTCAATTGGCCTCTTGTAAGAGCTGATGGGTGATTTCTTCTTCTTTTAATTAATTAATTAATTAATTAATTAATTTATTTATTTATAATAATTTATTCTTTTAAGAATAAAGTGATGTTTTTATCCACGTATAACCTTGTTCAAACTCCCTTCCCCCTCCCAACCCTGCAGTCACTCTTTTCTCCACATCTCCCCAACTCCTCCCCAGAAAGGGCAGGAGGTCCCAAGGTCCCAATATGGCTTAGTTCAGCATCCAATTTTGGTAGATAAGTTTCCTCACCTCAACAACAAGACAGCGTTGGGTGTTCCTCTAGAGGGAGTAGGATCCAAGGTGCCAGTCCAAACTGTTTCAGATCCCAAGTTGTTCAGTGGTTGTGGTTTGTAGCTTGGACATGTTTTGCTTTTTGCTTTTTTGTTTAGAGTTCACTAAGGAGTAAGTATATGCCTTGCTTATATTTCTGGGTTTGTGAGACCTCACTCAGGAGAATATTCTCCAAATCCATCCATTTGCCTGCAAGTTTTAGGATATCATTTTTTTTTTTTTTTTTTTTTTTTTTTACTGCTGAGTAGTATTAAATTGTGTAGATGTACCACAGTTTGTTAATCCATTCTTCAGTTGAGGGACATCTAGGTTGTTTCCAGGTTCTTGCTATTAGAAATAATGCTGCTATGAAGATAGTTGAGCTAATAACTTTGGAGTGTGAATGTGCTTCTTTAGGGTATACACCCAGAAGGGGTATTGCTGGGTCCTTGGGGAGGTTGATTCTCAATTTTCTGAGAAACTGCCATATTGCATTCCAAAGTGGCTGAACAAGCTTACACACCCACCAACAATGGAGGAGTGTTCCCCTTGATCCACATCCTCTCCAACATAGGCTGTCATCTGTGCCTTTCAACTTAGCCAATCTAACAGGTGTCAGGTGGTATCTCAAAGTTGTTTTGATTTGCATTTCTCTGATGGCTAAAGATGAAGAGCACTTTTTCAGGTGCCTTTCAGCTATTCGTAGTTCCTCTGCTGAGAATTCCATTTTTAGATCTGTACCCCATTTTTTGATTGTGTTATTCAAGGTTTTGGGCTCTAGATTCTTGAGCTCTTAATATATCTTAGAGATCAGTCCTCTATCACTTGTAGGGTTGGTGAAAATCTTTTCCCATCCCGTAGGCTGTCGTTTTGTCCTATTAACAGTGTCCTTGGCTTTGCAGAAGCTTCCTAGCTTCAGGAGATCCCACTTATTGATTGTTGGTCTTAGTGTCTGTGCCACTGGTATTATATTTAGGAAGTGGTCACCTGTGCCAATTT
>PVIH01017532.1:15285-41609 GCA_004025045.1 Sigmodon hispidus
GTTGAGGTCTTTGATCCACTTGGATTTGAGTTTTGTGCAGGGTGACAGGCTCAGATCTATTTGCATTTTTCTACACACTTCCATCCAGCTATGCCAACACCATTTGTTAAATATACTATCTTTTTTCCATTGAATGTTTTGGGCCTCTTTGTCAAAGATCAGGTGTTCATAGGTTTTTGGGTTAATGTCTGGATCCTCAGTTCTATTCCATTGGTCCACAAGTCTGTTTTTATCCAGTACCAGAGGTTTTTATTACTGTAGCTCTATAGTATAGCTTGAAGTCAGGGATGATGATACCTCCTGAGGTTCTTTTGTTGAGTAAAATTGTTTTGGCAATCCTGGCTTTCCTGTTATTCCAAATAAAATTGGGTATTGTTCTTTCAAGGTCCAAAAAATATTGTGTTGGGATTTTGATGGGCAGTGCATTGAATCTGTAGATTGCCTTTGGTAGAATTGCCATTTTTACTATGCTGATCCTACCAATCCAGGAACATGGGAGAGCTTTCCATTTCTGATATCCTCTTCAAATTCTTTCTTCAATGATTTAAAATTTTTGTCAAATAGGTCTGTTACTTACTTGGTTATGTAACTCCAAGGTATTTAATACTATTTGCAGCTATTATGAAGGATGTTTCCCTTATTTCTTTAAGCTCTTCTATCTTTAGTGTATAGAAGGGCTACTGATTTCTTTGAGTTAATCTTGTATCCTGCTACATTGCTGAAGGTGTTTATCAACTGTAGAAGTTCCTTGGAAGAATTTTTGGGTGGCTTATGTATACAATCATACCATCTGCAAATAGAGATAGTGTCACTTCTTCTTTTCCAGTTTGTATGCCCTTAATCTCTTTTTGTTCCCTTATTACTTTTGCTAAAACTTTGAGAACTATATTGAATAGATAAGGGGAGAGAGGACATCCTTGTCTAGTTCCTGACTTTAGTGGGATTTCTTTGAGTTTTTCTTCATTAAGTTTGATACTGGCTGTCGGCTTCTTGTAAATCACCTTTATTATATTTAGGTATTCTCCCTGTATTGCTGATCTCTCCAGGGCTTTAATCATAAAGGAGTGTTGGATTTTGTCAAAGGCTTTTTCCGCATCTAAGGATATGATCATGTGGTTTTGTTCCTTTAGTTTGTTTATATGATTGATAACATTTACAGTTTTTCGTATGTTAAACCAGCCCTGCATTTCTGGGATGAAGCCTACTTGGTCATGGTGGATGATATCTTTTATGCATTGTTGTATACAGTTTGCCAAAATTTTGTTGAGAATTTTTGCATCAATATTCATGAGGGAAATTGGTCTGTAATTCTCCTTCTTTGTTGTGTCTTTGAGTGGCTTGGTTGATTGTGGCCTCATAAAAGGAATTTGGCAATATTCCTTCAGTTTGTACTGTGTGAAATATTTTGAAGAGTAATGGTAGTAATTTTTCTTTGAATGTCTGGTAGAATTTCGCACTGAAACCATCTGGACCAGGGCTTTTATTTTTGGGGAGGTTTTTAATCACGGCTTCAATTCCTTAAGGGTTATAGGCCTGTTTAGGTAATTAATCTGATCTTCATTTAATTTTGGTAGATGGTTCCTGTCCAGTAAGCTGTCCATTTCTTCTAGGTTTTCCATTTTTATGGAATACAGATTTTCAAAATATGATCTGATAATTCTCTGTATTTCCTGGGGGTCTGTTGTGATGTCCCCCTTTTCGTTTCTGATTTTGTTGATTTGAACACTCTCTGTTTTTTGATTAGTTTGGCTAAGGAGTTATCTATCTTGTTAACTTTCTCAAAGAACCAACTCTTAGATTCGTTGATTCTTTGTATTGTTCTTTTTGTTTCAATTGTACTGATTTCAGCTCTAAGTTTGATTATTTCCTGCCGCCTACTCCTTCTAGGTAAGTTCGCTTCTGATTGTTCTAAGGCTTTCAGCTGTGCTGTTAGGTCTCTAGTGTGGGATTTCTCTAGGTTTTTCATATAGGCATCTATCGCTATGAATTTTCCTCTTAAGACTGCTTTCATTGTGTGCCACAAGTTTGGATACGTTGTAGGTTCATTTTCATTGAATTCTAGGAAGACTTTGATTTCTTTCTTAATTTCTTCCTTGACCCAGAGATGGTTCAGCTGAGTGATGTTTAATTTCCATGAGTTGGTAGGCTTTCTTTGGGTTTTGATGTTGTTGAACTCTAACTTTAGGCCCTGGTGGTCTGATATGTTACAAGAGATTATTTCCATTTTTTTGTATCTGTTGATATTTGCTTTATGACCAACTGTGTGCTCAATTTTGGAGAAAGTTCCATGAGGAGCTGAGAAATATGTATATTCCTTTGCCTTTGGGTGGAAGGTTCTGTAGATATCTATTAAATCCATTTGCATCATAACCTCATTTAGACTCCTTATTTCTCTGTTGAGGCTCTGTCTGGTTGATCTATCCAGGGTTGAAAGTGGGGTATTGAAGTCTCCCACTATTAGGGTGTAAGAACTGATGTGGGATTTGAGCTTTTGCAGTGTTTATTTTACATAAGTAGGTGCCCTTATATTAGGGACATAAATATTCAAGATTGAAATCTCCTCTTGACCAATTTTTCCTGTGATGAATAAGTAGTGACCATCTTGGTCTCTTTTAATTGCTTTTATCTTAAAGTCTACTTTGTTAAATATTAGTTTGGCAAGCTCAGTTTATTTCTTAGGGTTATTTGATTGGAAAATCTTTTTCCAACCCTTTACGCAGAGCCTGTGTGTCTTTGTGGTTGAGGTGTGTTTCTTGTATGCAGCAAAAGGATGGCTTCTGTTTTTGTATCTATCTTGTCAGTGTGTGTCTTTTTATAGGTGAGTTGAGTTCATTTATATTAAGTGATATTAGTGACCACTGATTGATTTTTCCTGCTCTTTTTGGTGGTAGCTTGTATGTATTTCCTTTCTCTGGGCTTTTCTTATGTGGAATTATTGAATGTTTGTAGCTTCTTGGGTGTATCTGGGTTCCTTAGGGTGGAATTTTCTTTCTAATGGTTTCTGGAGGGCTGGATTGTTAGATAGGTATTGTTTCAGTCTGACTTTGTCATGAAATATCTTGATTACTTCATCTATGGTGATTGATAATTTTCCAGGGTATAGTAATCTAGGTTGGCAGCCATGCTCTTTTAGTGTCTGTACAACTTCTTACCAAGCCCTTCTTGCTTTCGTTATTTCCATTGAATAGTCAGGAGTTATTCTGATGGGTCTGCCTTTATAAGTAAATTGGCCCTTTTCCTTTTCAGATCTTAAAACTTTTTCTTTGTTCTATATGTTTTGTGGCTTGATTTTATGTGGTGAACGAACCTTTTTTTGAGGTCACATCAATTTGATGTTTTGTAAGCTTCTTGTATCTTTATAGGCATTTTCTTCTTTAAGTTAGGAAAGTTCTTCTATGATTTTATTGAAAATATTATCTGTGCCTTTGACCTATTATTCTTCTCCTTCTATTCCTATTATTCTCAGGTTAGGTCTTTTCATGGTGTCCCAGATTTCCTGAAAGTTTTGTGTTATGGCTTTTGGTTTCAATATTTTCTTTGACTGATGTTTCTATTTCCACTACTGAGTCTTCCACTCCAGAGATTCTCTCTTCCATCTCTTGTATTCTGTTGGTTATGCTTGCATCTGTAGTTCCAGCTCTTTTCTTCAGATTTTCTATTTCCATCTTTACCTATGTCATGCCTTTTTTATTGCTTCTCTTTCAGTTTTTAGTTCCTGGAATGTTTCTTTCATTTCATTTTTTTCTTTTTTAACTCACCTGCCAGCTATTCAGGCAAGTAATTTTTTATTTTCCTCTCTTCAGTCTCACAAATTTTTTTTCTCTCCCTGTACATTCAACTATTTATTCCCCCCTGCACAGACACACCCACAGACACACCCATACAGATACACACACACACACACACACACACACACACACAGACACACACACACACACAGGCACACACACACACATGCATGCACGCACGGATGCATGCAAATGGGTACACATTGGCCATTGCACCCTTTTTTCCCTAAAATTTTCAGTAGTTCTGTTATTTCTTTTTCTTTGCAGAGATTAATTTTCTATTTATTTAGGAATATTCACAGAACTCTCAGCATTTCTTCAGCATACCTTCTGTGTTAACATAATGTTGGCATTTATTGGTGATTTTTTTTTTTGGTCATTATTTTTGCCATAGAAACTGTTTTGAGGACAATTTATTATTTGAGTTGAAACCTAGAATTTGGGATATTCTTAGCTTTTATATCTTATTGAAGTATCTGTTTCAGCTGGAATTTTTAGACAATGACTTTGTAGGGAAAGAAGGGTTGCTTAATTACTACAAGGAGTAGTAATTAAGGTAGAGATCAAGATTTTCCTATTTGCTTTCTATTGACACAGTTGATGTTCGAAATTTGACGTAGATGTGCTGGGTCTCTTAGAGCATCTGTGTGATAATCACCTTAGCTAGGAGGTAGAAATTTGTACAGCTAATGCCCATGCCACCTCATGGCTGGCTTATAGTTAAAGTAATTGCTATTATAAAAGATATGACCTCAAGAGGAAAGAAGAGAAGTGTGTTGTAACTGTGAGACAGAAGTGGAAGTACAGCCTTCCTACCTACTCCTGAAATGTGAAATGAGCACAGTGCTCAGTGTCATCCACTATCACCTTTGTCAGGATGCCTTGGTGCAGCCTATGGGAGCTGAGTCTTTCCTTCCCACTTTTTGTTAACATGGATAATGCTAGGTATTGTTTTTAAGCAGAGCACAGAGTTTATTTCTTAGAAGTTTCTTACTCAATTTTATTTCTGCATCTATGTACCCTGGTTCTTTGTCTATAGAGAACAGACTTTGATTGAGGACCTTTTATTTTCTTTCCTGACTCTCTCCCAACCTCCCTTTTACCTGTCCTCTCTCATAGCCTGCCTTTACTGACATTTAGTTACTGATTTTGTAGTCTTTATTTCAAAAATATCTGAGAAAATAGAACAAAAACAACACCCAGAAAATTTGTGTAATTTATTCATATTGCTCAGAATATTGCAATTAGCAACAGTAATAGGGAAGAAAAAACCCAAATAACCTTCCTAGCAAAACAATTTTTAAATATACTTTCCATATTTATACTTGGTACATAAAAAGTCTTCTTAACAATATATAGTTATCATTTTTTCTGCATGCATTTGTATAAACTCATGCTCTTGTTGATCTCCTGGTTAATGCCTAAGTATCCTTTTATTCTCGGCTCAAATATCATTCTTTCCTATACATATCCTCTGCAAGATTATTTTTTTTTATATGCTACTAGAAGATTTGAGCCAAATTTTATTTCTTGGGTTTTGTTTCATTTTTTTGTTTCATTTTTTTATTTCATTTTTTTGTTTTGAATTAGAAAAATCTGTTTCTGTTTTCTCCACTCAGCTATGTACATGTGGATAAAATGAACAGTCTTTTGATCACCCCTCTCTCTCATTTATCTTTGTCAATTCTCAAATATATAGCCATCCTGTGCCTGTAGACTAAATACTATTATCTGAAGATACCGTTGTTAATCACACTTTGTCTGCTCAGTTACTTTCATTTTCTTGTTGTTTTAGGTGCCTCCTGTAAGTAGCATTTACAGCCATGCTTATGTGTACTATAATCAGTGTTCTTTCTATCATATATTTATTTTGTGTTTATATTTGTTATTTTCTGGGTTTGGGAGTTTATTCATTTATCTTTCTGCAACAAGGAAAGACAGAGCAGAGATGACTCCAGCTTGTATTGTTATTGAGATAATACTTGGTTTAAATAAAATTTGATCTCCTTGAAGGAGAATACCATGGAAATTTATTCAACTCTCTTCTAGAAAGCCAAGGGCAAGGTGCTTCAGCTAATTTCCTTTAGCTTTTGTTAACCTGCCTGCCTGTGTGAACCTTCTCCTCCAGTTAATTGCTAATCTTAGCTTCTCTTAGACATTTAAACAATTGCTCAACATCATTAGCCATCAGAGAAATGCAAATCAAAACAACTTTGAGATACCATCTTACACCTATGAGAATGGTTAAGATCAGAAACACAGATGATAGCTCATGCTGGAGGGAATGTGGAGCAAGGGGAGCTTTCTCCATTGCTGGTGGGAGTATAAACTTGTACAGACACTTTGGAAATTAGTATAGAGGCTGCACAGAAAATGGGGAGCCAATTTACCCAATGATCCAGCAATACCACTATTTGGCATATACCCAAAAGATTCACATTCTTGCTCCAAGGACATTAGCTCAACTATATTCATAGCACCATTATTAGATCCATAACTAAATACCAGGCTGAGCTATTATTGGTCCTGCTGAACAGAGGGAGATGCCTCCTGAGGTGTTTTGGTTGAACAAATTGTTTTGGCAATTCTGGCTTTCCTGTTATTCCAAATGAAGTTGAGTATTGTTCTTTCAAGGTCTGTAAAAATTTGTGTTGGGATTTTGATGGGGAGTGCATTGAATCTGTAGATTGCTTTTGGTAAGATTGCCATTTTTACTATGTTGATCCTACCTATCCGGGAACATGGGAGAGCTTTCCATTTTCTGATATCCTCTTCAATTTCTTTCCTCAGTGATTTAAAGTTTTTGTCAAATAGATCTGTTACTTCTTTGGTTATAGTTACTCCAGGTATTTAATGCTATTTGCATCTATTATCAAGGGTGATGTTTCCCTTATTTCTTTTTCAGCCTGTTTGTCTTTACTGTATAGGAGAGCTACTCATTTTTTAAAATTAATCTTGTATCCTGCTACATTGCAGAAGGAGTTTATCAGTTGTAGAAGTTCCCTGGTATAATTTTGTGAGTCACTAAGTTATACAATCATATCACCTATAGATATAGTTTCACTTCTTCTTTTCTAATTTGTGTCCCCTTAATCTCCTTTTGTTCTCTTACTGCTTTGCCTAAAACTTTGATCACTACATTGAATACATAAGGACAGAGGGGACAGGCTTGTCTAGTTCCTGAATTTAGTGGGCTTGCTTTGCGTTTCTCTCTAGTTTGATGTTGGCCGTTGGCTTCTTGTGAGTCGCTTTTATTATACTTAGGAATTTTCCCTGTATTCCTGATCTATTATCATTAAGGAGTGTTGGACTTTGTCAAGGGTTTTTTCAGCATCTAAGGAGATAATCATGTGGGTTTTTTTTTTCCTTCAGTTTTTTTATATGATGAAGGACATTTATAGTTTTTCATATATTGTACCATCCCTGCATTTCTGGAATGAAGCCTACTTGATCGTGATGGGTAACTTTTTTTATAAGCTGTTGTAATTGGTTGCCAGAATTTTGTTGAGTATTTTTGCATCAATGTTCACGAGGAAGATTGGTCTGTAATTTTCTTTCTTTGTTGCATCTTTGAACAGCTTGGGTATTAGGGTGATTGTGGCCTCATAAAAAGAGTTTGGCAGTGTTCCTTCAGTTTTCACTGTATGGAACAGTTTGTTGAGTATTGATATTAGTTCTTTTTTGAATATCTGGTAGAATTCTGTAGTAAAAACATCTGGATCTGGGCTTTTTTTTTTATTTGGGAGACTTGTAATAACAGTTTCAATTTCCCTTGGTGTTATAGGTCTGTTTAGGTCTCTAATCTGTTCTTAATTTAATTTTGGTAACTGGTACTTGTCCAGAAAGCTGTCTATTTCTTTTAGGTTTTCTATTTATTAAAGTATAGATTTTCAAAGTATGACCTGATAGTTCTCTGAATTTCCTGGGGGTCTTTTGTTATGTCCTCCTTTTCATTTCTGATTCTGTTAATTTGAATACTCTCTCTATCTTTTGGTTTGTTTGGATAAGGGTTTGTCTATCTTGTTGACTTTCTCAAAGAACCAACTTTTTGATTCATTGATTTTTTTTGTATTGTTCTCTTTGTTTCTATTGTACTGATTTCATCCCTAAGTTTGATTATTTTCTGCCATCTACTCCTTCTAGGTGAGTTTGCTTCTAATTGTTCTAAAGCCTTCAGCTGTGCTGTTAGGTCTCTTGTGTGAGCTTTCTCTTGGTTGTTTTGTATAGGCATTTAGTGCTATGAATTTTCCTCTTAACACTGCCTCATTGTTTCCCATAAGTTTGGGTATGTTGTGAATTCATTTTCATTAAATTCTAGAAGTGTTTGATTTCTTTCTTAACTTCTTCCCTGACCCAGAGGTGGTTCTATGTAGAGATGTTCAATTTCCATGAGTTTGTAAGCTTCCTGTGATTTTTGTTGTTGTTGAATTCTAACTTTAGGCCATGGTATTCTGATATGATACAAGGGGTTATTCTCATTTTTTGTATCTATTGGTATTTGCCTTATGACCAAGTATGTGGTCAATTTTAGAGAAAGTTCCAATGGGTGCTGAGAAATGTGTATATTCCTTTGTGTTTAGATGAAAGATTCTGTAAATATCTATTAAATCCATTTGCATCATAACATCTGTTAGACCCTGTGTTTCTTTGTTGAGTCTTTGTCTAGTTGACCTATCCAAGTGTGAAAGTGGGGTATTTAAGTGTCCCACTATTAGAGTGTGATATTTGATGTGGGTTTAAGCTTTAGTAGTGTTTCTTTTACATATAAAGGTGCCCTTATATTAGAGGCACAAATATTCATGATTGAGATCTCATCTTGATTGATTTTTCTTTTGATACAAATAAATAATGTCCGTCTTGATCTCTTTTGATTGATTTTAGTGTGAAGTCTACTTTGTTAAATATTAGAATAGCAACACCAGCTTATTTCTTGGGACCATTTGACTGAAAAGTCTTTTTCCATTCCTTTACTCTGAGCCTGTGTTTGTCTTTGGAGTTGAGGTATGTTTCTTGCATGTAGCAGAAGGTTGGCTTTTGTTTTTGTATCCATAGTGTTAGGATGTGTCTTTTTATAAGTGAATTAAGTCCATTGATGTTAAGAACTATTAATGACCACTGATTGTTACTTCCTTTTATTTTTGGTGATAGTTTGTGTGTATTTTCTTTCTCAGGGTTTTTCTTCTGTTGGAGATCGATTATTTGTGGCTTTGTATCTGGGTTCCTTAGGTTGGAATTTTCCCTCCAGTGCTTTCTGTAGTGCTGGATTTGTGGACAGGTATTATTTCAACTTGCCTTTGTCGTGAAATATGTTACTTACTCCACCTATGGTGATTAATAGTTTTGCTGGGTATTTTAGACTGGGTTGGCAGCCATGCTCTTTTAGTGTCTGTATAACTTCTAACTATAATCTTCTTGCTTTCATTGTTTTCATTGAATAGTCTGGCATTATTCTGATGGGTCTGCCTTTATAAGTAATTTGGCCCTCTTCCTTTGCAGCTCTTAATATTTTTTCTTTTTTCTGTATGTTTTGTGGCTTATTATATATTGAGCAGATTTTTTGGAGGGTGTACTCTATTTGGTATTCTGTAAGCTTCTTGTATCTTTATAGGCATTTTCTTCTTTAGATTGGGAATGTTTTCTTCTATGATTTTATTGAATACATTATCTATGCCTTTGAACTGGTATTCTTGTCTTTCTTCTACTCCTATTATTCTGAGGTTTGATCTTTACATGGTGTCCCAATTTTCCTGAATGTTATGAGTTATGGCTTTTTTGGTTTTGGTGTTTTCATTGAGTGATTTATCTATTTTCACTATTGAGTCTTCCATTTCAGAGATTCTCTCTTCCATCTCTTGGATTCTGTTGCTTATGCTTGTAACTGTAGTTCTAGATTGTTTCTTCAGATTCTCTATTTCATTCTTTGCTTCGTTTTGTACCTTCTTTAATGTTTCTATTTCAATTTTTAATTCCTGGAATGATTCTTTTATTTGTTGGATTTTCTTTCTTTGTTTTCTTTCAAGAATTTGTTCATCTCTTCCAATTTTTATTTGCTTTTTCTTCTATTCCTTTAAGGGACTTCTTCATATCCTTTTTTTAAGCCATCTATCATGTTCATAAGGGTGTTTTTGTATTGTTGTTTTCTTCTGTTTCCTCTTCATTGCTCTCTTCAAGTCTTGGTGTTGTAGAGACATCAGTTTCTTCAAGTGTTGCCTTGTTGTTCTTTATATTGTTATATGTATTCTTGCAGTGATGTCTGCCCATTGCTTCCTTGGTCCTCTCTTAGTTGGGTCTTAGTGGAATCTTAGTCCATTGTAGCTACAGGGGTTGTGTGTCTTCTGTCTGCCCTAGAGTCTGCATTATTTCTTGCTCCGGTCAGGGCATGGGATCCTCGTTGTCTGAAGTTGGCTGACTCCCATTCTGCCTTGGACACTCCAGGGTCAGGCTATTCAGAGCAATGTCTATCCCTCTGTAGTGAGGCAGCCTGTCTTGAAGGCTGGGCCCTGTCAGCTCTGATGTCACCTCTGGTATTGCTGGGAAAGCTTGTCTCAGCCCTATTCCAAGGCAGACCTCTCTGTGGATTTAGAGAATATCCTCTTGAGTGAGGTCTCACAAATCCAGAAGGATAAGCAAGGGCTGTACTGACTCATTAGTGGACTTTATGTAGAAACATTCTTTTTCCATTGAAAGATGATGGGTGAATAAAGTGATTTAACACACACACACACACACACACACACACACACACACACACACACACAAAGCAAAGCAAAACAAAACTTCTGGTTTGTCTGTAGAAGTGTTGCTTAGCAGAAATTTGTGGTGGCCAAAGTGTATCCATGGGTTTTAGCTGTGACTTACTGTGCTTTCTTTATCTGTAGCTGAGCCTATCCTGGCTTAAGAAGCTTTAAATTTTATTTTTTTATGTTTCATGTATTTTAGAGAAAAGAGAAGTTATATTACTGTATATGTGTTTTGTTATCTATTCTGAATGTTTTGCTTTTTATATAATATTTGATATTGATTTTTAAAAAACAATAAAAAAGAGATGGAGTCTTTCTGGAAGAAGTATGTCACTCGAGGCAAGCTTTTTGTCTTTAGAACATGACCCACTTACACTTCACTTTTTCTGATCTGTGTCTCCTGATCCAGCCACCTGTTGCTAGATCCCCAGTAGATTCTCCTTCTATAAGGAGAACTATAAGCCAAATAAACTTTTCCTTTATAAGTTGTCTTCCTTATGATATTTTATTATACCAAGAAAAAAGGAAAATAAAACAGCAGGTATTATTACCATATGTTATGGATGATAATATTGAGGCTTAGAATATTAAATTTCTTGTCCAAGGGTGTAGTACAAATGTAGTACCTGAAGTTTACTCCTCTGGTTAAAATTTTACACACTTTAATCTTTTTTTATTATATGTGGCACAGTTCCTAATTTCTTTTTTTATTGTTGTTTTGGTTGTAAAGAGATGACCATATACTTAAGGGTTATTATTAATGGTACTTTCATGATAAAGGCAAACATGACTCCTTTGTGGAGGCATAGTAGGTTGCTTTTGCAGGGCTGCTGGCATCCTCTGTGTGTGTGTGTGTGTGTGTGTGTGTGTGTGTGTGTGTCTGTGTGTGTGTGTCTCTGTGTGTGTGAATGTGTAGGTCAAATGTGTGCATAAAATGTCTTTCTCTATTTCTTTTCATTATCTTTAAAATTAAAAGGTGTAAAACATGCTTTTGTTTAGATAATATCACTCATGTACCCAGTGCATACTGAACACTCTTCACATCTACATTCTCTTTTATCTCCCTACTACTTCTGCCTCCCAGGCCCTTTCTCACTTCCATGTCTTTTTGTTTTTGTTTTATGATCCACAAAGTCTGTCACAAAGTTTTGTGTGATCCTGGGTTTGAAGCTATCAGTTGAACCTGGTGAGAATCTGCAGTGGGTACAGAAGTGGTATCTTTGTCTCCTGTTGTATATGTAAATGTCCCACTTTTAATCATTGTACTACAGCACTTTTCCAGTCTACATTTTTTCTTAAATACATGAGAAAACTTGAGGCACAGTGGTAGAGATAGAATTAGTCATGTTTCTATCAACACATAATTTATTTAATTTTTAATAAATGTTGAATTCCATACTGTTTGTAAAGCAACAATGTTAACTACAAAATGTATGTAGATAAAGATAAATGAATTGTAACATTGTTCTCAATATATAACCTCTAATTCATGCTTTTTAGGTGGGAGGAAAATTCATAGTAAATTAGAAATGAATGAAGTAGGAGGAGTGCAGAAATTCTTGGTGTGGGTTAAATGTGGCATGGACCCAAGTTTCAAAATAACAGAAGTAGGTCATTGTGCATTTCAGAGTTTAATCCCAGTCTTAGAAGTTGCTCCATATAGATTCCTGGTAGTTTCCATTAAACTAGGCTTCTACCCACCATGCAAGTTTCCCCCAGTTTCAATCATCTCTCCCAGTACTCTCTACATCCATCCTTTCCCAACCTGTTCACTCTTGTTTCCATACCCACCTACCCCTAATCCACCCAAGAAATCTATTGTTCCCCCTTTCCAGGGAGAACCAAGCATCCTTCTGGAACTCTCCTTATTACTTGTTACTTAGCTTCTCTGGGTCTGTGGATTGTAGCATGATTTTTCTTTACAGCTAATATACACTTATAAGTGAGTACACACCATATTTGTCTTTCTGGGACTTGGCTACCTTACTCAGGATGATTTTTTCTAGTTCCACTCATTTGCTTGCAAGTTTTATGTTTTTTTTCAGTTGAATTGTGCAAATGTACCACATTTTCATTATCCATTCATAGTTGAAGAACATCTAAGTTATTTCCAGTTTCTGGCAATTACAAATAAAGCTGTCATGAACATAGTTGAGCATGTGTCCTTGTGGTAGGGTGGAACATATTTTTGGGTACATGCCTAGGTATGGGATATCTGGGTCTTGAGGTAGATTAATTTTCAATTTCTGAGACATCACCATATTAATTTCCAAAGTGGCTATATAGGTTTGCACTTCCACCAGCAATGGAAAAGTATTGCCCTTGCTCTACATCCTCTTCAGCATGAGCTATACTTGTGTTTTTTGATATTAGCCATTCTGACAGGCATAAGATAGAATCTCAGAGTTATTTTGCTTTGTCTTTCTCTAATGGCTAAGGGTGTTTGCTGTAGGATATGCTTTTGTATACTGTAAATATTTGTCACTGCAGATATTAGTTTTATAAAACTCTGATTGGTTAATTAGCTAGACAGGAAGTATTGGTGGGACAACAAGACTAGGAGAATACTGTACTGGGAGGTGAAAGAGTAAAGGAGACATTAGGAGATGCAGAAAAAAAAGACAAAAGTGCTGAGAAAAGGTACCAAGCCAGCCTTTGTGTGATTATTTTGTACTGCAGGTCTGGACCTTGGGTCTAGGCAGGACCAGAAACTTCATACTTTAGATATTCCTCAGCTATTTGAGATTTTTTTTGTTGAGAGTTTTGTCTTTAGATCCATTTTAAAAATTGGGTTATTGAATTTCTTGATGTCTCAATTCTTGAGTTTCTTATTTATTTTGGATATAAGTCCTCTGTCAGGTGAGGGGTTGATCATGATCTTTTCCAATTGTGTAGGATACTGTATTATCTTGTTGATGTTCTTTGTTTTACAGAAGTTTTTCTGTTTCAGAAAGTCCCACTTATTAACTGTCAATCCTAGTGCCAGTGCTGTTGGTGTTTGGTTCAGGAATTGTCTCCTGTGCCAATGTGTGCAAGGCTACTACCTACTTTATCTTTTGTCCTATTTAGTACATCTGAATATATATTGAGGCCTTTCATCCACTTGTAGAGTGATAAATATGGATATATTTACATTATTCTACATGCCGACATCTAGTTAGAACAGCACAATTTGTTAAAGATGCTTACTTTTTTCCATTGTATAGTTCTGGTTTATTTATGAAAGTCCAGGTGTCCAGTGTAGTGTGGGTTTATGCCTGATTTTTGGATTTGATTTCATTAACCAATCTGTCCATTTTTACACTAATACCTTGCAGACCTTATAAGCTCTGTATTACAGCTTAAAATCAGGAATGGTAGTTCCTTTGGAAGTTCTTTTATTGTATAGGACTGTTTTAGTTATTTTGGGTTTTTGTTTTTCCATATGAAGTTGAGTATTGTTTTTTCAAGGTCTGTAAAAAAATTGTGTTGGGATTTTGATGTGGATTGCATTGAATCTGTAGATTGCTTTTGGTAAGATAGTCATTTTTACTATGTTAATCATAATAATCTGTGAGTATGGGAGATAAAGATCTTTTGATATCTTCTCCATTTTCTTTCTTTAAAGATGAAGTGTTTCAGTTACTTGGTTAGAGTTACCTCAAGATATATTATTTGATAGTATTATAAATGCGCTTTTCCCTAATTTCTTTTTCAGCCCATTTGTCATTTATATATAGGAGAGTGACTGATTTATTTTAGTTAATATTGTATCCAGTCACATTGTTGAAGCTGTTTATTAGCTGTAGGAGTTTAGTGACCCTGGTAAAAATTCCTAGTAATGGGGAATAAAGAGTGTGAGCTTGCCATCTTCTGTACCAGGGAAGGTTTTCAGTGGAGGTATTGGGACATGGACCCAGCCACATATTCTTCAACCTGCTATTTTTTCAAGCATGCAAGATGTGCTGGGGTAAAGTTAGAACAGAAGTTTGAGAGTGGCAAGCCAATAATTTGTCCAACTATGCCTTGAGAGGGAGCCTATGCCTGACATTGTCTGGAGGGCCATGAACTAGAGGTTAGATAGCCTAGAGACCCAGGATAGAACAGAACATGTCTATCATCAAAGCAATAAAATAAACTCTAATAATATTTTTTTATACTTGTAGACAGAGTCTAGCATAATTGTCATTAGAGAGGCTTCATTCAGCAACTGATGGAAGTAGATGCAGATACCTATAGCCAAAGATTAGGTGAAGCTTGAGGAATCCTGCTGAAGAGGAGGAGGAAGGATTGTAGGAGCCAGAGAGGTCAAGGACACCACAGGAAAACCTCTCAAAGTCAATGAATCAGGGCTCAAAGAGACTGAACTGACAATCAGGAAACCTGCACTGATCTGACTTAGGTTATACATGTATGTTATGGCTATGTAGCTTGATGTTCTTGTGTGAAACCTAACAGTGGAAATGAAAACTATCTTTTAATCTTTTGCCTGCTCTTGGGACCCTTTTCCTCCTATTGGATTGTCTTATCTAGCCTTAATATGAGAGGATGACCTAGTCTATTGCAACATAATAATATGCTATGTTTGATTGATATCCCTGAGAGTTCAGGCCTTCTCTGAAGGCAGACAGAAGAGGAGTAAATCTTATGGAAAGGGCAGGAGTGGGATGGGGGGAAGGTATGGGAGGAGAGGAGGGAGAAGTTACTGTGTCAAGGTATAATATATGAGAGAGGAATAAACAAACAAATCAGTTATCTCAAATTGAAGTCAGCTTAATTTCCAAATAGGGGTCTAGTCTGTTATCACTATCTTAGGTAGCTATAAACCATGAAATAAAATAACCAGTTTCAGGATTGTTCTCAAATTCAGGCTGTTGGCAACAATCTCAAACTTCTAAAGGTGAGTATTGTCACTAAAGCAAGCAGATCCAAGACATTAGATTAGCTAGCAAGCAATTTTGACTTGAATAAGGGCTTGAGAAAGTCCAGGAATTATCTTACGCATAACATAAAAAGAAGTGTTACTAATTCATCAGTCATTTAAAGCTTTGGGAGATAATAAATGCAAGGATGTTTAATTAAATGTATTTTGTTGGGGATACAAAAAGCATCAGATTATCATAACATTTAAATATAAATATATCAGGTGTACTAATGTAGAGCCTAAGAGAATAATTTGGATATAGCAACAGTGATAGTAACACTCATCAATATACTAGTATTTAGATTAAATATTATGAAGATAAGAGTAACTCTTTTTTTTGGTATTGTACCACATCAAATGAACCCTTTAAAGAATGACATTTTCTTTTGTATATGAATGGCTGTGTTCATCTCCTGATTCAAATACTGATCATGCATAAAGATGTGGCAGAATAAAGACAAACCCAACTTTAAGACCCAGGCAGAATCAGGAAAGAATAGGAGACAATGATGAAGATGTGGGATGATGGACCTGTCTCTAGTGTCTTCACTAAAATCAAAGGAATATAAGTGATGTCTTTCAAATGATTCCAGACATTAACAGAAAGGGCACGTGTTTTAATGTGATAAAAGGGTTAGGGTTAGAGCCTCAATTATAAGTAGATTCAGCGTTTCCATGGCAGACATTTGCTGTCTAAAGCTCACCTCACAACTATTTTTCCTACTTATCTTAAATCTGAGTTAACCAAGTGGTTAGTGACTCTTTACTGAGTATCTACTGCATGTGAAGGGCTATGCTAGGTTATCATAACTGAAGCTTCATAGTGTACTGAAATGTGTGACAAGGCTGCATGAGGCCTATGGCTAGAACCTTCTACAGTGATGGGCATCTGGCAGCCTTTGAGCTCTGTTCTCCAATAGAGGACCCACAGGGCACAGGTGGCTTTCAGATCTTAAGGACTGAAGCAATTTGAGTTGGTAATTGATTTAGTTTTAATTAATTTAAATGTAAATAGCTGTGTGTACCACTAAAGTGCCATATTTGACACCTGTCCTCCAGCTACAACTCATAAAGTCTGTCTTGTGAGATTTTGGATGAGGGCCTTGGAAAAGTTCTGTTTTTATATGTTTCTTATATAGAAATGAGGGTGTGAAGTTTTTTTTTTCTCCCACCTCTTTCTCCAACACACTTATTCCTATTTTTACTGTGTTACTGCAGTGCCTTTTTTTTTTCTTTAATGAGTTTTGAATATCTACTGATGGGGTTCAGTACTCTAATCAAAGCTGTCTTCTCTGATTAACATTCTGGTTTCTCCCATTAACTCTCTAGGCTCACAGCTTCCACAAATAGCTTGCTTTCACTCTTGGTTGTAAATGTGTATACCTTGGTGTATAAGTGGCCTATGTGTAGGACTTCTTAAATCTCTTTTTCACTTTGGGGATTATTTTTTTCTTCTTTTTATCATGTATTCATAACATGACCTTACCAATCTTTTTCTGATTGCCTTGTGAACATGCAGTTGTTATCATAAGACAATCCATCACTTCATCACTAGGCAACTCAGTGTGTGTCTCACACATGTCAGCCCTTCTCCTTTCACACACTGTGCACTAGCTTTATGAGTTTTCATAATTCCTGTGATACATGAATATCTTGCCTGTCAAAGAAAAAACTTTTGCATCTGTTTTTCTAGTGCTCCAGTTTAGTTAGCATTTCATCATAGACACCATCTTCTTTTCCTTTTTCTGAAGGATTCCCTATATTTTCTTAATGTTTCTATCACAGGTCACATTAATTTTTATTTGTTCATTGTTCCCTAATGCTGCCTGTAGTGAAAATTCAATGAAGAGAGGGTGTTGCCTTTCCTCTTATTTTTAATACAATGAACACATTCTCATTGTTCTATGAAGGTTTTTAAAATGTGTGCAATTGTTCAATAAATTTCTCAGAGTCAATAAATGTATCACAATTTGCCTAAGGATTCCCACAGATAAACCAAACTAAACTCTAACTCATAAGAGTTTCTCAGTATGGTTCTATAATAGCCACTCCTAATCCTTTTTATTTATAATAGGGACTGCTATTGTTCATGTCAGACAAATAATTCAACACTTTAGTATTCCTGTGGGTGTTTTATGCAAGACAAATTCGATATATGAAGATTTGATAATGTTGTGAACATGATAAGTACACAGTCTTTTGGTGACAGTATGTTTGTGAATAATTGCAACATTGTGTGGTGAGTTCAATAACAGAGAGCCATAAACTGTGTCTGCCTCAGGAGCAGGTCTGCACAGAAGCTAGGATGGAAGGCAGCCTTCCACTGTGGTGTTAAATAAAATGCGTTTTGGGGATTTGTGGACGCATTATATGGAGTAAGTGTTATATAGTAAAAAACAGCATGGATTCTAACTTCCGGAGAACCCAAATCTTAACCCTTATTTTGTTGTTTCTTATCTAGATGTTTCTTATTTATCTTATGCTGCCAATCACACAAACTTGATTGGGTTTAGTTTCCATTTTTGCCAAGTAGAAAAAGATTCCATTATATGTTTATTGAGCAGACTGAGGGGCATATCAATCTAGTAAGGCTCATGTAAATATTTTCTCTTCCTTTCCTATCTCTTCAACTGTTTATATACTACTTTATTGGAATGTGTTCTTGACATAGTAAACAAACCTTGTTTTGCATGGAGGCAGTTGTCTATGAAATGAAAAGTATTTTACCTGCTCATGTCAGCTCCTATAACATGGTTAATAGTTACTCACCAGATTGAGGCTTTTCAGAGCTTAGTGTTACATCATTCCTAGTGCTTTCTGTCTTTCAAAGGGTTAAAGTTACTACATTGTGAAAATCTCTGCTGTGCTCCTGAGCTTTCTGGGAAACAGAATATCCACGGTAGATTTTTCTGTTCTAGTTCTTGGACTGATGCCTTGTGATCAAAGAAGTCATTATTTATTTGAATACACAGTTCCCTCCTTGGAGACTTGGGCATCTCAGAAGAAGCATCATGAAAGAAATAATGGGTTTTACAGTAAATATAAAGAGGCTGTAATAATTATTAGGGTTTTGTGGGAAGATCTCAATCAGAAGAGAGAAACTGTTTAACATTGGTTCCTGTCAGGAAGTCACTCTACTGCTGTGAGCTACACATGTGGGTCATTGATCTACTCTGAGCCCCTGTTTAATGGTTTAACTGACCATTCTTTTCATACTGTGTTTCTGTGTACACCAATTTAGTTCTTTTTAATTTAGTGATTTCCACATATAGTTTCTCTATCTGGAGGGCATTTCACTTGGTTGTCCACAGAGATACTCTCTTCACTTTCTTTGTTAATGCTACCTGAGTCAGTCCTCTTAAGACCTTTGGAAATTACAGGCCCACTGTTTTTCTCATTCATCAATTCTTTTCTGTTTCTTTTTATACCCATCCTGCCACTCACTTTCCCATTCACTTGGTTGTGTTTGGAGTCTGCCTCTGTAGATTGGAGTATTAGCTTTAGCTGAAATTCTATTTTTGGCCTTTGATTTACATATAAAGTACTACCTGATATCTCCACTAGGTCTATGCATACCCCTACTTGTTGTTCTCTGCATTTTTACCTGCTATTTTCTGTAATGGTCTCCATCTGCTGCAAAGAGAAGCTTCTTTGATGAGGGTTGAGAACTATATTTGTTTATGAGAGTAAGGATACATATTCAGAATACAGCTAGGAATTATTCTGGTCTATTAAAATGGTAGTAGAAGATTCTTCTCTAGAATCTATAACAGTGCTAACTCTAGGAAGTTAGGTAGGTTCCCAGGGCAGCCATGACTTCTCTCCTATTGAGTGGGCCTTAAGTCCAATTAGACAGTTACACCAGGACATAGCACTGTGGCAAGTTTAGAGATATCTTATAATGCTGGTCATTGTTGTAGTTCCTAGGTGTCACAGCTGGGTGAAGCTACAGAATGTCTCCCTCACTGACAGCTCATATAGTACCATCTGGTAATGTGAGAGCTAATCTTCAGGAAGAAGATTTCAGTCACATTCAGTTCAAATTCTCTGAGTTCTGTGCTCAAAGTACACAGTTGACATCAACAAGAGGATCTTACTAGTAACATCCAGGATTCACCTGCCACCAAGGCAAAGTCAATAGCTTACATTGTTGTGAGAATCTCTTGGAGTCCCCTGACCAATAACTTGAAAGGAGGTTTCTCATGCCTACTACTGAGAGTTTTGTTAAATAGTCCTTAGTTCTTCTGGGGAGCATTGTTAACCCAGGTGGCATAACTTTATTTATATGTCATATGTGTTTGTTTATTCATATACATATACTCATGTGTATTGTATGTGATTTTAGGTGAATACAAACAGTATGTCAGAGAGTGGCATATTTGGGTCATATGGTGCATTTACTTTTAGTTTATTTTTCAAAATCTCTGGATTTATTTTCAGAGTAGCTGCAATAGTTTACAACATAACTCTTGAAGTCTAGGCTTCAGTAAACATTATGGAGGATCGGGGAGAAAGACTATCAAAACCCAAGAACAAGAAAGTCTTCTCTGAGACCACATCTCTCCTAAATGATGGTGAAGCTACACCCAAGATACCTCAGCACTAGGGCTGCCTGAACAACACTTGAACAAGGACAACACCAACCAACATGCTATCATATAAGGAGTTTATTTCATGGGGCCCTAACCCCAGATAAATTAGTCATTCCCATGGATGAGCCCCTAACTGGTTGTCTAATCTAGTAGTCAGACCCAAATTTATGAATATACAAGCAACTTTGAGCAGACTCAGCAGGTTGTATTTATATATTTGTGCATTTATATGTAAGTGTAACAATAACAGTAAAAAGCAAAGAGGCCATAGATCTGAGAGGGGGGTGATGGAGAAGGGATATTAGAGATGTTAGAAAGAAAAATGTGAAGAGTAAAATGTAATTATATTTAAACTAAAATATACATATTTAAAAAATAAAGATCAGCTAAACAATAAAGATGTAGAAAATATTCACTGAGTAACTGGAATATATGCTCTCTGTTTGTGTTCTCAGATAATTCTGTAAAGTATTCTGAATAACTACCATTCAGAAATGAGGTAGAATAGAAAAATTAGAAAGTAACTTGCATTTAATTTCTGATAGTTCTCCCAATGCTAAATGTTTTTTTCTCAGGTTTCCAAGTGCGAGAAGAACTAGAAGTTGTCACCGGAAAAGCTTCTGACTAAAGCTGCAGCCTCGTACCTTCAGAGGGCCAGGGCTAGGGTTGGAACTGAATGTTCAAGGCATCAGCTTATCTTTGTGCCTCTCAATTTGCTAACCATTTCCCATATCACTATTGAAAATATACGAGTAATTTACTGTGATGGCTGTTCTTGGTTGTTAACTGGAGTGCATCTGGAATTAACTAAAATTCAAATGCTGGGCACACCTGTGAGAAATTTTTTCTTTTTTCCTCTTCTCTCTCTTTTAATAATGTGTTTCATTAGTTCTTTGGGAATTTGGAAATACAAGTATTTGGATATTTTTATCTCCCATTCTAGTCCAACTCTTCTCCCAGATCCATTCCTAAACTTCTCCATATACTGCACTTTCTGTTCTTAAGTAACAGCTTTTTTTGATTCTTTGCGAATTGCACATTGTGCATTCCAATCCCACTCATCTCCCTTTCCCTCCATATCATCCCTCTGCCATTGCAGCTTCCCCCTAAAAGGAAACAACTAAAAACCAAAACTCTTAGCCTGGAAGCTGGCATCTGTCATGGTATATCATACAGTATACCCTTTAGCCCAAACAACTTTATCTGCAAAGTTGTTCATTGCAATGAGTCAATGGACTGGTCCAAGGCCTCTGACTACACTGTCAATACTGGATCCTCACCAGAATATTTCTCTGATATCCTGTTGTTGCCCTGTGTCATGGAAATCCTGCACCCTTAGTTTTGCAGGACCAACCCATTCACACATTCCAGCGGTTATTAGATGGGGTAGATCAACTCAAAGGTCTGGATCTGGGCCTGGGTAGCAGCTAAGTTGGTCAGCCTGTGTTCTCTTGTACTCATACCTCCAAGACCAGCTCTCCTGTTTTGCCCAGGCAAGGGGGTAGGGTCAGCTCTTCCATGCTCAGCTTACACCATAGGGTCTAGGTTTTGGTCATCCATGCCACCATGGCCAGTTCTCCAGCACTGCCCCAGTGCTACAGTAGGCATGGGGGAGATCTAACTCTTCTGCATTCACAACTTCAGTGGCCCTCCCATGCTCCCCAGGTGACTGGCATAGCCTGCTTTCCTGTGGCCAGTGAGGAGGAGCAATGCCAACTAAGCATGGCACTTGAAAATGCACATGGCTTCAAGTGCTGGCCAGACCACAGACATTCACTTGGTCTTTGGTAGAAATGTAGACATCAGCACAAACCTTAGCTGCAGTAAGACCACAGACTCAGACTTAGCCCTTGGTGACAGCCTAGGCCACAGTCATCAGCACAGACCTTGGCCAGCAGTAGAGCCCTTGTCCCAGACATAGCTTTCAGCAGCAAGCTTGGATGTCACCATGGCCTTAGGTGGCAACACAGGCCACTGGGATTAACATGGTCCTCAGGTGCAGCACAGCCCTTAGATATAAACATGGCTTCATGTGGCAGCCCATACCATAGACAGTGTTATGGTTGTTGGTGGTAACTTGGTCTTGGGACATCAAAAGAGACTCTGGTTGTAGTAGGACCACAAATCCAGACATGACTCTGGGAACCAGCCTTGGCTGAGATATCACCATGGCCCCAGGTTGCAGCAGACACACTCAGATCAGTTTGCCCCCACCCCTGGAAATCTGCATGACCCCAGATAGCAGGACAGACCATGTATATATACAAGTGGCCCTTAGTGGCAATACAAGCCAAAGACATCAACACAGACCCTGGCTATGGCAGGAAAATTACTCTTGGGGCAGCTCAGGCCAGGACATCATTGTGGTCTCAGATGTCAGCACAGGCCAGTATGGCCCCTGGTAGTGGAATATCCCCAAGACAATAACATGGCTTCAGGTGGCAGTGTAGGCTCCTCTTAATGGCCTGATTCACTGCCTTCACATCTCCAGTTCCACCTCCTTCCACAGATTACCAAACCTCTCTGCTTCCCTTTCTCTCCCCTCTCTCTGTACCACATACTTTTGTATCTCTCCATTATATATTTGTTCATCATAGTAGTACCTGCTGCTCTAGCCCTTAGGGGTCAGGGTTGGCACTTCCATCAAGATTTTTTCTTAATAAAATCATTTGAAGTGGGAAGACCTACTTCTAATCCAGATGTTTGAGGTAGGGAGGTCCACCTTTAATCTGGGCTATACCTTCTACTAGCAGTCTAAGGGAACAGAAGAAGGAAGCTTCCTCTTTCCTTGCCTTCTTGTTATTTCTTTTACTAGCAAGTCCATTTTTTTAAATGGGAATTAGAACCTGCTTCTTTCAGTTTCTGGCATATAAAGACCAGCTGAGACATCTGGCCTTGTGGATTGAACAACTACTGGATTCTTGGACCCTCCACTGGTGGAAAGTCATTGTTGAACTAGCTGGATCATAGCCTATATGCCATTCTAATAAATGCCCCCCCCCCGTGTTAGTGTTTGTCTGTCTGTCTCTGTCTCTTTCTGTTTCTGTCTCTCTTTCTTTCTTCTCTCTTTTGTGGGTCTATCAATTTTGTTTCTCTAGAGAATCGTAATATATTTACTGTTTATCGAATAGTAATACATTTACTATTTATTTTGTACTTTGAATTTCTTCTGAAGGAAATTGAAAACATTATTTAAATCTTTTAAAAGCACATTTGTTCATATAGAATGTTATGTATACAATCAATTATATCTTATGTAATTGATGTTCTTTAATTTCAGTTTAAAAGATGAATAACTGAACTGGTGGATCAGTAACTCACATTTGATAGAAATTTATATATCCTGGGGTGTTTTATTGTTGTGCTCCAAATTTTTGAATTTCTTTAATTATTCAAGATGTTCTGATTTTTTTTCTACATGAAATCCCTGTGGGCAATGAGCTTGTATCGTTTCTTCATTCTCCCAAGAGGTCGTTTGGGACATTATCTGACAAATAAGAATATACAAAGAAACCGAGTAAACTTCAACAGGCAAAGAGTTGAGAGTGTCTAAACTGAGCACCTGTGTCACATGGCAAAATATGACACAGGTGAGTGACACAGTTAATAGAGAGCTAAATATTTTTATCTTTCTCACTCCATTAACTAAATTTTAATAGTATTTATAGCACTATTTCCAATTGGCAAAGAACTTGGAGGGGAGGGAGGATTCCATGTTTTGGGTACATGAAACACCCCCAGCAAAGGCAGGAGTGTGGCAGAGTGTTCAAGCTGAGGCGACAATGAGGTACTTGTGTGTGGGAAGGGGTAGTAAAGGATTATAGGATAGATTCTGCAACTGTTATTTGCACCATGAAGGCGTTGGAAGATTATGCTTACAGTGTGCATGTACTGACCTCGGAGATGAAGGGCATGTTAAGTCCATTAATTTACACATGGAATGCTAATGGGGAACCCAATTAGGCAGGCTGCCTAATTGCTATGCTTTGAGACACTCAAACCACAAGAGTATTCAAAGTGTTATTTTATTTATTCATATAGGTGCATAAACTCTGATGTCTTAGACATGAATGACTTTGTTGTAAGCTGATTAAATAAATAGCTTTCCTTGCAATTTTAGGGGCAAAATTCATGTGTTGGGCTTGATTATCTTTTAATTAATGCTGGTTTTAAAGACACCATGAATTAGAGATTAATTTGATTTTTAAAGACTTACTCATTTTAGTTTATATGTCTGAATATTTCACTAACAGTTATATCTGTGGAGCTTGTGCATGCTTGGTACCCATGGAAGTCAAAAGAGAGCGTTAGATTCCCTAGAACTGGAGTTAAAGTTATGAGTTACCATGTGGGTGCTAGGAAATTGAACCTTGATTCTCTGCAAAAACAAATTTTTTTAACCACTGAACAATCTTGCCATCCCCCAAATTTGATTAATTTCAGGAGTAATATCTTAATGGAAGGCCTGTAACACCAGCCAAGTCCATCTGGTCAAGTTATGCAATAATTTGTTCCTGTAGGAATGTAGGCTGTATATTAATACTTGCTGTGCTGAATAAAAAAATTGTACATATGCATACTTCCTGAATAATAAAAAGCATTGAATAGGCAGCACCATTATTTCAGCAGGCATTAGTTAAATAGTTACATTCTTAAGACATGACATCAGAACTAGAAGGAAGTGGACTGTTAGTTTGTCAGTCCAATGAGTGGCCATTTATTCAGTCATCCATCCATTTATTCTCACAACAATAAGCACTTCTTGCATATTTATTTTTAAAGGTTTATACATGCATACAGTATTTATTGTATTTACACTATTTCTATCCTGTCTGACTCTTTCTTTGTCTGTTCTACTCCCTCTCAAGTTTATGAGATCTTCTAATAATTGCCTTACATTAGTACACACATATGTATATATAAATACAACCTCCATCTGAGTTCACTTAATGTTGCTTATATGAGTATATCTTCAGGGCTGATGACTTAGAGTTGAAAATCCTATGAGGATCTCATCATTGGAAAAGATTGATTCTCTCTCTCTCTCTCTCTCTCTCTCTCTCTCTCTCTCTCTCTCTCTTTCTCTCTTTCTTGTCTGTAGCTCTGTATCTATGCATGAAGCTTTGTGAAGTCTACCCTATTTACACTGGCATTATTGTCATTGTATGATTCTTAAGGTATCCACGCTATTGTGTATAGCTTACCTATTCTGTCTAGAAGAAACTTGCAGCAGGCATCCTGGACCTCTGCCATTCACTATGCCTATCTCATTTTTCATTGAAATTAAATACTTTTCATATTTCAAATATAGCTCAATGTCCATGGACTCCAATCTACACATTTTCATGGATTGAAAATACTTGGAGGAAACAAAATTGTGCCTGGGCTACATAATGGTCATCATTCCCAGAGCAATAATGAAACAGCTATTTAACTAGTATTTGCTCTGTATTACATGTTATATTTACTACAGAAAACATTTAAATTCAAGGTAGGTAGTATTTGCATTAAATTACATTAATTTAATAAGAGATTTGAACACATAGATTTTGGGTATCCTGGAACATCTTAACATCAGTACAGATACCATAGGGCAAACACATTGTACAGTTTTGGTGGTAATACAGATTATGTGACATTCTTGCCCTCATAAAGATCCTGCTGGGTGTATTATTCAGTGGTTGCTGATTCAAATCATCACAACCCTAGGGTCTTAAATTAACTTAGGCTCGTCATCATCATATAATTTTGTGAGCCAAAATTTGAACATCATCTCACTGCCTAAAATAGAGGTGCCAGAAGAACTGTGTCCTTTTCTAGTGCCTGATGGAGGGAAGTTATTTCTTTGTCTCTTTCATTCTACACAGACTGCTCCTGTATTTGGCTCATGAGCCCTACCTATGTTTCCAAAGCTCCATGCTTAATTTATATTTTTGTTTCTGGTCTCCAGCAAAAATATTCATAATCAGCACCCGGTCCCGAAAGCAGAACTGGAATCTATGGGAGCTCAACTCTCCCTCCCTGGCTGGAATATATGCACTTTTGCCTGGTGACCCCTCCTCACCTCTGGGCAGGGTCTGAGTCTGTCCTTCAGGGACCCCTGTATTTTTTGGACCTTGAAAGAACAATACTCAATTTCATTTGGAATAACAGGAAAGCCAGGATTGCCAAAACAATTTTACTCAACAAAAGAACCTCAGGAGGTATCACCATCCCTGACTTCAAGCTATACTATAGAGCTACAGTAATAAAAACAGCCTGGTACTGGCATAAAAACAGACTTATGGACCAATGGAATAGA
>PVIH01017533.1:0-41508 GCA_004025045.1 Sigmodon hispidus
AAGTACCCATAAAAAAAAAAAAAAAAAAAGAAATCAAACAACATTTTTTTTAATGAAGCATAGGGCTAAACCAAGAATTTTCAAAGAATAAAACACAAATGACTGAGAGATGTTTAAAAGACTTTATTTTAACATTCTTATATATCAAAGAAATGCAAGTACAATACTTTGAGATTACATTTTATTCCAATCAGAATGGTTAAGATCAAAAAGGACAAAAAATGACAACTAATGCTGGGTTGCATGGGGAAAAGAACACATTAATTTTTGGTAAAAGAACCAAGTGGAGCAGCCACTGTGTCGGTTCCTCAAAAAGGCAGAAATAGGATTACCACACGTAGTCAGAAGTTTCTCTGTCCTATCCAGCCAGTCCCAAAGCCATCTAGTTCCAAATAATCACAAAAATGCTTTTATCAGTTATAAACTGTTTGGCCTATGACTCAGATTTATTACTCACTAACTCTTACTCTTAAACTAACCAGTGATTCTGATCCATGTTTAGCCATATAACTTGGTTACCTTTTTCTCAGTGCAGTATTCTCATTTTTTTCCCTCTGAATCTAACAGACTCAATGGTTCCCCTCTGCTCTTCTTCCCAGAATTCTCCTTGGTTGCCCCATCTATACTTCCTGTTTGCCTATCTTCTAGCTAATCAACATTTTATTAAACCAATATTTGCAGTGACAAATATTTACAGTGTACAAGAGCATAGTCCCACAGCAATCACATGTTACAGCTATACCACTCTTTGGTACATACCCAAAGGACTTTATATCTTATCATAAAGACACACATTCATCCATGGTCCTTGCTGCTTTATTCACTTTTGCTAGGTAATGGAAATATCCTAGATGTCCATCATCTGATGAACAGATAATGTAAGTGTGGCATTATGCAATAGAGTATCATTTAGATGTTAAATATAATGAAATTATAAAACTAACAAGTAAGTAGATGGATCTGGAAATAATCATTCTGCATGGGTGGATCCAGACCCAGAAAGACATTACATGTTTTTAGTCATTTGGAGTTTATAGTTTCATTTCTGTTAAGATGCTAAATGTGTATGTATGAAGTAAAGAATATAACTTGCTTGAGGTGCCTTAGATTTTATTTTTCATGTTTCATGTATTTTAGAGAAAAGAGACACAGAGAACAGTTATTTTCATTATTGAATATGTCTACATAAGAACCAACTATTGTTAAATTTGATGCTGTGTTTATCAAGTTTATCCCTTTAAGATATCCTTAATGCTGTATCTTTTTGAAGAAATTTCAATACAAATGTGTCTTTTATATAGTAATAGATGTCGATAAATAAATAGATTTTTAAAAAGAAAAGAAAATTAGGGAGAACCCATCTGAAACATGAACAGTTAAAAAGAGGGGGTGGGGCTCTAAGAACACAGTCAATAGTTGAACAATTGCACCAGCATTATAAGGTCCTAGGTTCATTCAATCTCAGAAAAGAAAAGAAAGGAAAGAGGAAACAGCTGTGGCTGTCAGTGTTATTACTAGTAAGAATCATTTTCCTCAATCACTCACTAGTATTTGGAAGGGACAAATCGAGACACCTTTACTCATCTGTCCAGTAATCTAATAAGCACCTACACAGTTCTGAGCAAATTGTGGGATAATGTTCTTGTCAGAAAATTTGGGCTATACAAAATTTTATGAAGGCTACCTTAGCGAAAGCAATTATTTTCTGATGTCACTGTTTGCATTACCAAATGATCAGAATAACTAACATTTGAGGCAGGGATGTTGAAGCCTTTTAAAGCTTCTTATTTGTAAAAAAAAAAAAAATACAAACTTGGAGTAAACACCAAAATAAGATTCCATTACTATAATTAATTACAGCAAACTTACTTTGCCTTAATAAATTTTTTTCTGCATATACAAGAAAAATATGTAAAATATAATAAGCTCATAAAATTTAGTGAGTAAAAACAATGAAATAATGAATGCTAAATATGGTGACAATGTGCTAGAAAATTAAGCCAATATTTTATCTAGTTTATCTTCAAGCCCTCCATGTCATATAACACCAGGCATTTTAGTAATAAAATTCGGTAATATTTTTATAATTGCTCCTAGAACATCAGAATAAGCCACACTGTCCACATGTAATGGTCAACCAAACAACAAGATGTAACAAAAAGTAGTTTGTTTTAATTACCATTTGTTGTTTGAATATATGAATATACTGACTACATTCAGCAGTGTAAGGTCTGGCAACAATGACTCTTCTGATTTTGCTAAAATAATTTAAAGGTTGAAGAAAAAACCCAGGCGGGGCTGGAGAGATGGCTCAGTGGTTAAGAGCACCGTCTGCTCTTCCAGAGGACCCGGGTTTGATTCCCAGCACCCACATGGCAGCTGACAACTGTCTGTAGTTCCAGTTCCAGGCAAACACCAAGGCAAATGAATAAATAAAGTTTTTTTAAAAAAAAGAAAAAAGAAAAAACCCAGGCTACTCAAAAACATTAACAATTTTTTTATGGGCTGAAAATGTAGTTCTGCTAACAGAGTGCTTGCCTAGCATGCATTAAAGCCTTAAGCTTGATTGTGGTGCCACACAAACCACACCATATGCCTGTAATTCAAACATTGGAGAATTGGGACAGGAAGATTAGAAGGTCAAGAATATCCTCAGCCACTCAAAAAGTTCAAATGGCCAGCATAGGCTACATAAAACCTTACCTCAAAAAAAAACTTTTATTCTTTAGGAAAATGTTTTTACCATCCTGATAAAGAAAAGTATAACCTAAGGAATAAAAGTATGAGAACAAAACATAAAATTGAGAATGCCTAGAAAGCTGAAGCAATGTGTAGTATCCATAGAAGAAAACACTTATGGATTTGCTTTGCATCAGGCTAGGATTCAAGTCTCACATGATCCATATAGGATTAATGTAGTGAGATATGTTATATTGCTCCTGTATCCTGTCATTGTAAATATTTGTCCTGCCTATGAGTTTAATAAAAGCTGATTGGCCAAAGGCAAACAGGAATGTCTACTGGGCTACCAGGCTAAGAAATTAACTCAGGAATATCTCAGAGTAGACACAGACACCAGGCAGAGCTTCCAGACACAGATGCCGCAGAGTCACCAGAGCTTCCAGGACATGCAAAGGAAAGAAGTTAAAATGCTGCTCTGAGAAAATGTACCAAGCCACACGGCTGAACAAGATGGGTTGACTTCAGATGAAAGAGTTAGCAAATTATATGCCTGGGGTCTAGGTCAATCAGAGTAAAAATAATATAAGTGTTTGTGTCTCTGTGGAACTGTGTGTGTTTCTGTGGGACTGTGGGTCCAAACCTTGAGGATAAGCCAGAAAGGCTGGCCAGAAACATCACACAACAGACTAGTGTTATTATTATGGCTCCCATTACATAACTAAGGCTTCATTCTAAATGCAAATGATTTGTTGTTAATGACCATACATCTAGAGTGGTATTGGCATCCAATGCATTTCAGTACCTCACATAATAGAGAAGATGTCTTCTTTCCCTCTTTTTGTTTTTCTGTCCCTGTATCCCCCAAGGTATTCTGTTCTTCAGCTTTTCCATTCTTTTCCTTAACACATTTTTTATTATTTTATTCTACCCTAATACTATCAACATTTTTTCAGCTCTCTTTGCCCCATCTAAATAAAGATGAACAAGAAAATAGAAAAATTCAGTAAAATAAACATGTACTTGTCTTTACTCCATCTACACAAATATCCTCATAACATTATTATTTGGAAAAAAAACATTAAGATAACTCATCATTCATTCATGAAATGAGTTGTAGAATTCTGTTGTACAGTCTCATAGCAGACACAGACAGATACTCAAACTGGGGTCCATCTACATGGTCCCAGGAGTTACTCACATCTGTGCTGAGGTCTTATGTCTCAAGACTCTTAAGTGTTCTACCTGCCTTTCTCTCATACTTCTTAGTTTAAATATTACAACCTCATAAAATTCTTTCTTTGACCTGTGTGTTAGTGAGCTCTTCATCACCATAACAAATATTTGAAGTAAATCAACTTATAAGGGAAAATGTTAGTTTTAACTCTAAGATTTAAATGGCCAATGGTCAATTAAGTGATCCTATTGCTTTAGACTACAGGCAAAGTCACACATCCTGGACAAATAAAATTCACATGAGATTCAGTAAAAATTTCTCCCCTCTTTTCTAACAAATGGAAGAGAAGAGGGAGGGCTAGATTTATGGTCACACAATCCTATTCAAGGGTCGTTACCCCAGTTACATGACACTCCTCTACTTGTACCCTTATAACTGCACCACATCACAATGGCATCATGCTACCAGTCATGCCTTTAACACATGGGCCTTGAAGGGACATTCTAGGTCCACATCATAAAACCTGGAAGTTTAAAGAATTTCCCAGTGTTTTCTCTCTCAAAACAATATTCTCTTTATAGCCTTTAAAAAATGTAATCTCTGTCAATATTTATCTCTTCATTTGTTAGTATCCCAAGGATTATTCTGAAGGAAAGAAAATCATCTACTTAATATTTATAGCCTTTATTTGTTCTCAAAATAGTTTTAATACCATTGTGTTGCCCATAAGGGTTTCTACCTTCCGAACCATCAATTTGATTTCTGCCTCTGTACATTTAATATATTCTGATGTTACATATAAATTGAGACAAAATTATAATAAAGCAACATTTATGTCAAGCTTATTGTACTTAACATGCTGCTTTGGAAGTTTATCTAAATATCTAAATTATGGCCATGTATCAGTACTTCATTTCATTGGGAAAAAAATCTATTACAAGTATTGTTGTAATTTGTATGTAATTGGCCCCCATCAACACATATAGAATGGTGCTATTGGGATGTATGGCTTTGCTGGAGAAAGTGTGTTACTGTGGAGGCAGGCCTTGAGATCTCATATATGCTCAAGCCATGCCCAGGGTCTCAGACTACTTTTTGTTGCCTTCAAGTCAAGATTTAAGACTCTTAATTTCTTCTCCAGTACCAGGTCTGCCTGCATGCAATCATGGAACACCATGATAAAACTGGACTCAACCTCTGAAAATGTAAGCCACATAATTAAATTTTTTTTTGTATGAGTTATCATAGTCGTGGTGTTTATTCACAGCAACAAAAACCCTAAGACATGTATCTACAACACTATATATAGCAATTCATTCATTACTGGACATCTGTGCTTTTTTTCCATTTGGGGGGTCTTGTTAATAGTTGCACTTATGTTTCTAAGTAGTATTTTAATGACACACATTGTAATATTTCCAGGTTAAATATTATGCCTTTATTTTGCTTAGTCAAAATGAGTATACAGACTAGAGTACTATACTAGCTATCTACGAACTCAGTAATAGAGAGGCCAAGGCAGGTGAATCCCTGAGTTCAACCACCTAAGTTTACATAGTGAGTTTCAGGCTAGCCAGACATACATGGTGTGACCCTCTCTCAAAAATAAAAATAGAAAAATAGTATGGATATCTAGTCTACAGTCTCTTTCTCTCTACTTTTACATGTAAATACTTTCCACAGAAAACTTTTCCACAAAGATGAATGAGAAAACATGATTTATGACTATATAATTGTGAAATGAGCGCATAAGCAGTGTACCACAGGCAATCTCATAAGAGACTACAGATGAAGAAACCTTATCTTTTTATGCAACCAAACAGAGGACTCAAACCATATGGCCATTCTTTCAAGATAAACAGGAATAATTCTTAAGAAAGAAGACTGACAGCAGTATTTTTCATACATATGTCATTCTAGATTATTTAGGTTGCTGGAATAACTACCTATGTTAGCTGATTAGATTTATTCAAAGGAAAAAAACTTGCCATATTTTTATTACAAGAGCAGCTTTGAAACTTGGAGAGAGATCCAGCAAAGCTAGCTCCCCACATAATACACACAAAACAGTAAGAGGTACAGATAGTATTTGATTCCATTTAAAATAGATGCTTCTATACTCTTTGAGAAAGTCTTTGTTCTTCAAGCTTGATAAAGGCTTATTGCACCTGTGAAGGGTTTTATATACATTAAAAGTGAAAGAAGAAATTATAAGTGTTCTAAAGTAAGAAAAAGAGAAAAGGCTCTTATTTTTAGCCAGGTATAGTGAGAACTCTTAGCTATCAATGGTATTTACTAGGTCTTCTGTGGAGAAAAAGGCATAAGAGCTGGGCATGATCACTTATGCCTGTAAATTCAGCACGTGGAAGGTTAAGACACGAGGGTCACCATAAATTCAAGACTGGTCTGGGTCATAGCATGAGAGTTCGGTAAAAATAAACAACCAGAAACAGATTGTCACCCACACAATATTTTGTCTCCAAAATGTTCATGACATCAGATAGTTAGTGGATACATATAGCACAGGAATCAGCCTGTAGTTGACTTGACAGCACAAGAAAGATCCACTGAAATATAATAAGTATTTATATACTTAAATTTCCATTGGGTCGCATAGGGATCCTATTAAACAACTGATTCTGATTCAATTGTGTCTATTATTAGCCAGAATGAAACTGTGTTTCTGGGTTTTTGTTACATTTTTGTTTTTTGTTGTTTGTTTGTTTGCTTGTTTGTTGAATGGGTCTCATTATAGACTGCTATAGAACCTGACTGATATGTAGACCAGGCTGGCCTCACATTTACAAAGCTTCACTTTGCCTTTGCTTTTTTACTGTTAAGACTAAAGTATGTGTGCTACCATGCCTGGCTCTAGATCCTACATTTCTAACATGTCTCATCCAAATGGCCTATTACCACACTTTCAATGTCAAGCCTCCATATCCACCAATCTCAAAGTTTACTTCATAAATCAGCAGCAACAGAATATTTGATGAAATGCAAAAGAATCACAGCTCATTATAACTTTTAATAGGCCTTCCTCATTGGTTACTCCCATAAATGTTAGACTATAACTCTGGCTATAGACTAATGTTGCTCACACATAGATGTTTGACTCTTGTGTACATTCCTAGAAATATGAGTTAATTTGCATCTGCCAAAACCATAAAAAGTTTCAAAATATGTGTAGGGGTTCCTAATAGGTACCAACACCTGAGAACCTTTAGAAGCATTAGAACAAGTCAACTATCATTGCTAAATCCCATGTTCCTAGAAAAATGTGCATCATTCTTGATATCACATAGATATTTATTGAGTGGACACATAAATAAAAGAAAAAATGAACGAATACCAGAGTAACTCTACAATCAGTTTTTCCCAATGATATAGTATGATTGTCACCTTTCTGCCCAATGAGAAATTGGCTTTTAGCACACAATACAAAGTAAATATTGCATGCCCCATCAAAATACGTTTGAAACACCCTCATTCATTACAGCAGCATTGTGAAGCTAGGTATGTTGACAGAAAGCTTACATATTAAAGAAGAAAACAGAGAACCGAAACTAAATTCTACTATTGAATATAACAAAAACTGAACTATGAACATGGCAGCTGTATTAAAGGATTGTATTTACGGAGAAGGATATGATTCTTGACCAATGTAAACAGAAAGCATATTTTATGTACCCTATAAATTAAAAAAATAATTCTTTGGAAAATTTGTTTTGAAAACACCACAATAAAATATTCACAGTAGTTCTAAGTAAGTGACACTGAGTTTTACAAGGAAGACTCAACTATACTTAATCTCAAAACAGTATTACAGCGACATTAACTTTTTATCATACAAAAAACTAAAAAAACCTACTTTTCCAATTTTTGTTAGACTATGTATTATACAAGTAAAATAAAGAAGGAGGTATGCCAACTTTAGGAAACAGACATTTGTTGTTGTCACACTTCTCTGCAATGCCACATTCTGCTGCATGTCTTCAGGGAACTGCAAAATGTAGGACACGGAATTTAAAGAGCTCCCTCCTAAACCAGTCCCTCAAGATGTACCTCATTGAATATTTAAATTAAGCAAGGGTTAACTTTTAAGCTAGCCCCATTTTCATATAATATAAAATTAAGTCTTTTCAAAAATAGGAGAATCTGTAGTTGAGAAAATAGGAAGTTAATCCCAAAGAAATCACTACATTGAGAAGAAACATGGGAAACCTAGACTCTGGAATGGTGCATTGTGCATAAGGTAGGGAAACATACAACTTGGGTTGTGGATGTTGTTTGTTTTCTCTCTCCCTCAGAAATAGAATAGACTTCATGAAGGAGGGGTGAGGTGGACTTGGGGGAAGGGAACTGGAGGGATTAGACAGTGGGCTTTGAGGAAAAAATAGCCAACTTCCATGTTGTATGATTAAGATACAAAATCTGGATAAAATTAAAAAGCCAAAAAAATAAATAAATAAAGTGCTGAGCCACTACACTGAAATCTATCAAGCTTGCTTTTTATGAAGGCCTTTATTATATTGACTTGTATTTGACAGAAAATAGACACAGTTGAAAGAACCATGCAGGTGGGAATTGAGAGGATACACTAGTACATTATTGTTTCTGGAACTTTATTATAACATAGTGTGAAAGTTAAAGAATTATTAAAAAAGAAAGCTAAATAGAACTAAATTGGATGTAGTAATATGGGCCACTGTAAATATTGGAGAAATATTACATGTGGATTATATTTAAATGGCTAAGATAAAAAACCCTGATAACAGCCTATGCTGGGGGGAATGTAGAGTAAGGGGAACAGTCCTCCATTGCTGGTGGAAATGTAAACTTGTCCATCCACTTTGGAAATCAATATGGAGTCTTCTCAGAAAACTGGCAATCAATCTACCTATGACCCATCAATACCACTCTTGGGCATATACCCAAAGGATGAACTTCTATACCACAAAGACATTTGCTCAATATGTTCATAACAGTATTATTTATAGTAGCCAGAACCTAGAAACAACCTAGATTCCCCTCAAATGAAGAATGGACTTTAAAAATGTACACAATATAGTACTATTTAGCAGTTAAAAAGTACATTCTGAAATTGGCAGGCAAATGGATGGAACTAGAAAATAAGTCATCCTGAGTAAGGTAACAGAGACCCAAAAGACATACATGATATGTACTCACTCATAAGTAGAATTTAGATGTAAAACAAAAATAACCAGGCTACAGTTCACAACATCCAACCAGCTAGGTAACAAAGAGTACTTTAAAAGGAATAGTCATGGTTCCCCCACAGAAAGAAGAATAAAAAAGATCTCCCTATTAAATTGGGACCAAAGCAGGGAGTGATAAAGAGAAGTGAGAAGAGAATATGAATGGGGTGGTTGAGTCAGGGGAGGAAAAAAGAGGGAGGACAACAATATACATATCTTCATAGAGCAATTCATTTTGGGTTAGAGAGAAACCTGGTGCTATGGAGATACCCAAGGATCCACAAACATGACCCCAGCTAGGACTCCAAGCAATAGTGTAGAGGGTTCCTGAAAAGACCTTCTCCTGTAATCAAACTGATAACTACTCTAATTGTCATAGAACCTTCATTCAGTAACTGATAGAAGCAGCTAGAGAGATCCACAGCTAAGCACTTGGTAAAGCTCCCAGTCTAGACAAGAGAGGAAGCAGAGATTAGATGAGCTAAAGGATCAAGATCATGATGAGGAAACCCACAGAGACAGCTGACCCAAGCTATTGGGAGCTTACTGACTCTAACCTGACATCTGGGGATCCTGCATCAAACTGAACTAGGCCCTCTGAATATGAATGACAGTTGTGTGGTGGGTGAGTTTGTGGGATCTATTACAATGAGACCAGAACTTATTCCTAGTTCATGAACTGGCTTTCTGGAGCTCATTCCCTATAGAGGATACTTTTGTCAGCCTTGATGCTAGAAGATGGAGCTTGGTTCTACCCCAACTTGATATGTCAGACTGTATTGACTCCCCTAGGAGTCCTTACCCTCTCTGAGAAGTGGATGAGGGAGTCTGTTGGAAGAAAGCTGAAAGTGACTAGGAAGAGGGGAGGAGAATAGTGGCTTGTATGTAAAAAAAATAAATAAAAAATATTTTAAATGTATCATATTAAAGAAGGTAATATACAATTTTTTAAAAAAAATTCAAATCCAGATGTTGTAGTGTCTGGATATAAAGGCCAGACATAAACTCTTTCAAGTGAACAGTTATATTTAATGCCTATGTATCTAAAAATTATTTTAAAAGACTAGAATAGATTTCCAAGAGAAGAGTTTGGGGCAAGGTCTAAGGTTTTACTATAGAAAAAAATATACTGCATTTAGTTTGAATGGGCTTCCACATGTATTTTGATTCAGTCCTGGCAGAGAACACTAGTATGCAGAGGTGTCTACACTTATTGAGGATTTTAGACCCCTCAGAGACCCCACAGTTATAGCAACAACTCAGCCAAATATTAACAGCTTTAAAGAATGGAATTTTTACTTCCTTCTTAAATAAATAATCAAATAACACTTTGTGGAAGGGCAAACAATAAAATGTTAGAAAATATTTATAAACTATATATCTGATAAGGGATTTCAATTCAGAATATTTTTTAAATTCTACAACTGAACAGCAACAAAATGAAACTCAACAAGTGGGTAAAGTACTTCAGTAGACATTTTTCCCCCAAAGAAAATACATAGACGAACACTATTAATGTTCAGTGAAGCATTTATCTAATTAGTGTTTATCAATAAAAAAAATTGTTAGACAGATATCAAGACAAGAACCTGAAAGATCAGGAAAGCAGCAGAGCAGCCAGCAGTAACCTTCTATCTCTTCCATTTCATCATCCAAAAAGGCTAATATCCTCTCTCCACTCCACCTTACTATTTTCTATCCTCTATCTATCATGTTCTCCCAAACTTTTATGATTAATTTTTGTCAGTTAGTGGCTAGTTCTGCCCTCTGACTCAAAACAAACTTTATTGTCAGAATGTGATCAAAATATCACACAACTGATCTGAACAATGCATATTCAAATCCCAGTAAAATGCCAGTTTATGTACCATGCCACAAGCACTGACAAAGTTGTTGAGAAATTAGAACCCTTATACAAGGTAGGTAAGAATGTGAAATAATACAGCCACTGAGAGAGTCAGTTATACAAGGAATGCATAGCAATTTCAGTAATAGTTAATAACTCTAGTGAATTGAAAGCAAGGACTAAAATGTGTGTTCACCAATTATTTACAACAGAAAAATGTGAAACAATCCAAATATCTATGCATTGATTAACTCAAACTATAGTATTTACAGATAATGAATTATCAGTCAGCCTTAAACAGAAATAACATTCTGTCACATGCTATAATACTGTTAAACTTTGAAGAGCATATGTATATTAAGTAACCCAGACACAAAAGAAACATATAATCATACTTACATGAGCTTTCTAGAGCAATGCAATTCAGAAACAGAAAACAGATTATATTTCCAGGAACCACGGGCAGACATGAGAAAGCTAGTATTTAATGAGTAAAGAGCTGCAGCTTGGAATGATGAGCATGTCCTGGAGATGAACAGATGAGATGGATTCATGATATCAACACAATGAACTATGTGACCAATGTGAATGAAAATGGTTCAGGGGCAAGGATACTTTAGCCAGAAGAATACTTGCCCAACATACAACATACAAGAATACTTGCCCAACATACTCATGCCCCATCTCTAACACTGTATAAACCAAGCATGATAGACCATGCTTATAATCCCAGCACTAAGAAGGTGGAGACCAATGGATCATGACTTCAAGCTTAACCTCAGCTACATAAGATTCTGCCCCTATCAAAAACCTAGAAATTAAATTAGAAGCTCATGCTATGTCTATTTTATTACAACAAAATATAATTATCATTTTTAAACCTTAGCAAGTGCCATTATATGGCTCCAGTATCATTTCTATGTGTGCTTTAATTTTTGTCTAGAACCAACAGAAATAATTTGACTTACATCTAGGCTATTAAGGGTTATGAGCACCACTTACTCTCATACTGTCTTTGAATTTGTTATCTAAGTTTTTCTTCATTAGGTCTTATATACATCCAATTTATCATCTTTATTGATAAAATTATATTAATAAATATTAAGGAGTAATAAATATTGAAAGAATGTGTCATAGTTTTAAAGTGGGGACAAAATTTATTGTCAGTCAAAAAATCCAAAAAAAAGGGCAATTAAAAGAACAGCTCCTGGAGTTAGAATCTCTGCCTCTGTGGCTTCATATCTCTCAAACCTCAAAAGGCACTTATAAAAGTAAGTGGATTCAAGGAAGAATAAGAAAGAAGAAAAGGAGTAAAGATAGGTGGGTTATTTAGTCTTGATGACATTTTTTTGGGATAAAGGAAAGAAAGTCTATAGATGATAAAGTAAAAATGAGGTGTTGACAGCAGTCTAGAGGACATAAAAAGCCCAGAAGCTGCACAGGCATCTTTGGAGAGAAAGGCTATCAGAAAGGGAGATATTTTATTTGCTTTCCAAACAGAAGTGTTGACTAGATCCCCAAAGGCATGTGAGCAGTGAAATGTCAGCAGTCAATTGCTCACACAACCCTCCAAGTCCATGAGAGCTAAATAAGTTAGAAAAAAATAGAAACAGATTTGAAAGGCAACATTGAAAGGACTAGTGTAAAAGTTTCAAATAATTATTAGCTGTGCGTACAGATGATGTACGCCTTTCTCTTTGAGGACATGCACGACAAAGCTGAGAGATTAAAATCCCCCTAAAGACACTAAAGGACTACCAGAAAAGATTTTACAAGTTGATCCCAAGCCTGACTTAGATTTTGATCAGATGGAGGGCTATCTTTCAGATGGGCTTATCCCACTCATGATAGTAGATACACACATTTATTTCTATCAGTCTTTGATTTCATTTTCTCAGTATGGAAGTTCTTCAGAAACAAAAATTGTAAAAATTTTAAGAAAAGTGATTGTATAGGCTAAAAAACGAAGGGGATTATAAGGATACATAGACATTAAGTGGGCATTTAGCATACATTTGGTAAATGTCAGACGCCAGGATGAGAGGGAGCAAATGGGAAAAACAGAAAAGCAAAATTCTAAAGTATGAGTCTCAAAAGCTAGGGAATGGCATTTCTTCCAGAAGAACATGGTACAGGTCACACACAGACTGTCATACAATACAGGTCATAGCTCCACCAGAGTCTATGGACTCAGGAGTTCTCCAAATGAAGCAAGGTGAGAACCCAGATGAGACAAGTTGCCCAGATGAAGTGACAAAGTTGCCCAAAGTGGCTCAGAGAAGTAGCTGAGAGTAAAGATGCCTGTTTAGAAGAGAATTGCAGTGTCTCCAAGGTATTTAATACTATTTGCAGCTATTATGAAGGGTAATGTTTCCCTTATTTCCTTTTTAGCTCTTCTATCTTTAGTGTATAGAAGGGCTACTGATTTCTTTGAGTTAATCTTGTATTCTGCTACATTGCTGAAGGTGTTTATCAGCTGTAGCAGTTCCTTGGAAGAATTTTTGGGTCACTTATGTATACAATCATATCATCTGCAAATAGAGATAGTTTCACTTCTTCTTTTCCAATTTGTATCCCCTTAATCTCTTTTCATTTCCTTATTGCTTTAGCTAAAACTTCAAGAACTATATTGAATAGATAAGGGGACAGAGGACATCCTTGTCTAGTTCCTGATTTTAGTGGGATTGCTTTGAGTTTTTCTCCATTAAGTTTGATACTGGCTGTCAGCTTCTTGTAAATCGCCTTTATTATAATTAGGTATTCTCCCTGTATTCCTGATCTCTCCAGGGCTTTAATCATAAAGGAGTGTTGGATTTTAATTGCAGCAGAACTAGGACACTGGAAACACAGTGACAACTCAAAAAGTGAAAATTAAAAAGACATGAATGTGTGTGTGAAGGGTTTCTCTATAAGGTATGCTATAGTGGTCAGTTTCTTTTTAACTCTTTTGGCTTCTGGGGGGCTCACCACACAGTTCCCAAATAAATACATGGTGTCTTATTCTTTCTTATGAGTGCCTTATTTTGGCTTGTTTCTAGACAGCTTTTCTTAAATTATTCCATCTATCTTTTGCCTCTGGGCTTTTATCTTTCTCTATTCTTATATACCTTTTTTTTACTTCTTACTCCTTGGCTGGCTATGTAGTTGGATGGCTGTCCCTAATGTCCTTCTCATCTTCCCTTCTCAATCCTTAAATTTCTCTTCTAAGATTTCTACTCCTTTTTATTTTCTCTGCCCTTAAGCTCTGCCTTTTTCCTGAATTGCTATTGGTTATTCACTATTTTATTGGACCAATCAGGTGTTTTAGACTGGCAAAGCAACACAGCTTCACAGAGATAAAGAAATGCAACATAAACAAATGCAACATATCTTTGATTCATTAAGCAAATATTTCTAGCATAAACAAATGTAACATATCCTCAGCTAATACTCTACAACAGTGAGCCAATGGCAATGGCTTGCCCACAAGTTTTTCTCAACTTAGCCATAAGAAAGTCCCCATTTAAAAACAAAAGTAAGAATACACACATTTTCCTTATTCATTGCTTCCTTGTTGGATGCCTGGTATGATGGTTTATTTTGATTTGCAAATTGGCAGAATCACCATTAAAACAGATGTCTTGGCATATCCTGCTAGAGATTTTCCAGATCAGGTTAACTGATGTGACAAGAACAAACATAATATGTAGAAATGTGAGAGATTTCAAAATGAAACAAGAAAAATAAAATAGAAATAGAACTGAGAGCTAAGCACTGTTCACCAATCTCTAGTTCCTAAGTACAGATGCAATGTGCCAGTATCCTCAAGATCCTCCCTCCATAATGCCTCATCATGATTGATTGTTCCCAAAGACTGGGCCAAAATTAATTTTTCTTCTTTGTGTTGCTTTTGTCAGATATCTATCTTATTCGAGCAATTCAACACCTAGGTTTGGTCTATAACTTGCTATTGCTAACAGTGCTTCAATAAACATTGATATGCAGGTATTTCTGTGAAATGTTAATTTGGGCTCTTCAGCTAAATAAATGCCCCAGTAATTAAATGTATAGCTGGGTCATACAGAATTTACTTTTAGTTTTCTCAGAAACTTTCATACTGACTTCAGTAGCAGCTGGAATAGTTTACCTCCTACCAGTCAGTGTAAGGTTTCTCATTCTAGCAGCCCTTAAGAAGGAAGAAGTCATGGCATTTACAAGAACATGGGTATTAAGTGAATTATGATAATCTCAGAAACACAAATATTATCATTTCTCTCATTTATCGTTCCTGGGTTTTATACAGAGATAGGAAAACAAAACAGAACTAATGTGGTATCATGAAAAGAAGGCATGAGTCTCAAGAGGAATACACTCATCATATCACATGCAAAATCTTGGAGAACTTATTTTGAAAATAATATGGCAACTCTGGACTTTCTTTTGACTAACCTCACTATACCTGAAAAATACTGAAGCCAGTTAATTCTCTAAACAGAGATCACATTCCATTTTGAGCACAAGTTTCTGAGCCATAGTTCTTAAACAGACACAACACTAACCAATTTTCCATCTGCCTGATCACATTCTATTATGGGGTGTTATGATTTGAATCTGAGATGGCCTGACAGTATCAAATTCTGAATCCTTAGCTCTGGGTGAGATTTCTCAAGGCTCTGTGAGTACTTAGGATCTGGGGTCTGGCTCTTAGAACTAGATCACAGGAGCAGGCTTTGGAAAAGAACACCTGCCCCTAGTTCCTGATCCTGACCTCTGTACCTTGCTGGCAATGTGAGACTATTACCATCATGAACTCTGTCATGTCTCTCCCACCATAAAGGACTAAAATCTCTCTAATACCAAGTGACAACAAGCTTGTCTTCCAGCAAGTTGTTTATGTCCCAATAACACAATAGTAACTAATTACTCACTGAGTAACTAAAAGGGGTGAGGAAGTAACCAATATGTACTAGAGTGACCAACACAATGAAATAACTCATACAGGCACTGAAATAGTAAACCTGGGAATTGAAGTAATTGACACACCGTGTTTTATCAATACAATGGGCTCTGCTGTACTCAGAGCTATATTGTTTTCTAAATACTGAAGGACAAGGAGACTGTGTAGTAAGATTTTGTTGTTGTTGTTGTTTTGTTTGTTAATTTATTTTTTGAGTTTTTTTCCTGGCTTTCCAACTATAATGGACTAGAATTCCAGAAATTTTCTCTCACATAGATTAAGAAATTGAATAAATAATTGATAAGGAAACCCTAATATAGTATAACAGTCATCAGGAAAATGGCAAGTCTGAGCCCTTGGAAGGGCTGGAGGTCTGGGTGGGGTGTCTCTCTGTTAACCAATACAACATGAGGTTCTCCATCACCACTGTGTGAACATGGAAGCTAGACTGTGTCAGTTTGGACTCATAAACCCAGCTGCTGATAGGAGCTTTCTTAGAATCTACCACCCAGGGCAGGAGACAAGGGACTTGGCACAATTCACATGACATGAAAAAAAATGGTTTGGGCTCATGAGAAAACAAGTTGGGCATACTCAATTCTCAGAAAGATAAGATCCAGCCAACTCATGATTCTAGAAATTCTGCTCAAAACATGGCCTCAATGACATACGACTTGACATTTTGTTAAATTTTGACTATTTTCTAAGATATTCAACATCATATCTTTCTTTATTTTTCTGTTTTTAGTTGAATTAGAATCACACCACTTTCCTTCCTACATCCCCTTTCAGCTACCCTGGCTCAAACCCTTCCAAGTATACCCCCACTCTGAGAGTGTGAGCATGTATATGTGTGTGTGTGTGTGTGTGTGTGTGTATGTGTGTGTGTGTTTAGAGAGAGAGAGACAGACAGACAGATAGACAGAGAAATAGTCAAAGAAAAGGAGACTATGTGACTTCTTTCAAAGTAACAAATGGCAGGGGAATGGGTCCTCTTCTGAGGGTCTGAGAGGCTCAGACAATCAGACAGAAAGTAGAATGTGATACCAATGTTCAAAGCATGTTAATGTTCTGAGCTGTGATGAGCACTTCAGCCAAACTTTAGCACATAAGAAACCAGAGAGCACAGAGCTTCAACTTCTCTACGACTGAACTCATATGGGCAAGAAATTTTGATTTTCTATGTTCATTTTTTCAGATTTAACATTTTTGGCCTTTAATTTGCAATTTTATGGTACACTGCAGGTTCTCTGCCGTCTGTGCTTCTCTGGATGTCTGAGCAAGCCTTAGATACATTAGCACATAGCCATTGATTAAAAAAAATTCATAGTATATATTTAGCATTCATTACAGAATCTAAAGTGTTTTCTAAAGCAACTGAAAGAGTGGTTGCCAGGTGCCCCACTTTCTTTTAAGAAAGTTTACTCAAAGATACATAGTCTAAAATGACTTTACAAAAAACTCAGTGATTTAATGGAATCTCTCTATTCATGAAGCTTTCAAGTTCCTTTACTAAGAGACTTCCTAACTAGGTCATAACTATCAGCAGCTCCCCATAAGACATTTTAGCCTTAGGAAGAGATGTATAAGCCAAGAGGAAAACAAAATTTCGAAAAATATTTTGGCTACTTAATTCAGCCAAAATTTCCAACTTTCAAGTACTCAGCATTAGATAAGAGCAAAGTGACTTATGCACTAATTAGCTGTGACTGAATTGCAAAGCCAGAATATATATACATTCATATTCCTCACAATTCCCTCCTTTTCATAGTTAATATGCATTTTTTAAAAGGAGCATATATATGAGAAAAGCATAAACACAACTAATTTTGCAAGGATGCATTTATGTAACTATGTAATATGTATGTTGTTAATTCAGAAGACAAAGTAGGTGTGAATGTCTCGCAGATCTATAAAATCTGGTTAATTAAGAAAAAATAGCTTTCCACAGTTACAAGAACAGAGGCTTGAAATGGATTAGGAGCATTCACATTTAAATATTCATTTTAAGTTTTCAGTCTGATTGTGGTAATAATTGAATTTTTCTTTTGCACTGTAACCAAAAGCATATTTAGACTTAGATCTTATAAACTTAATTAAATTGATAAGCAAGACAGTGTATTCTCATTACTAGGAAATGCCAATGTTCTGTTAGACTTTCAAGTAAAAAGGAAAAGAAATTTTGTCTTTGTTTTTCATTTTTAAATAACAATATGAGGAACAAAGAAATCATCTAACACATTTTACAGAGAGGTTTTGGTGAAAGCCTAGAACTGTCAGACACTACATCACAAATGGAGCCTGGCATTTCAAAGAAAGAAAAAGATTTAATTTGATTTCAAAAGATAAATTGAAATAGAAACCACGGAGATGGGAACCTTGTAATCCTACTGAAACAGAGAAAGGGCTTTCATAGCAATTATTCTCATTTTTAATGTACTGCATTTTGAAGGAAAAACATTATCCATCCACTGAGAAAGTGAGAAAAGGGAAATCGCTGTGCAGGCCTGAATGATGATAGAGAAATTCACATGGACCATTTCAAGAACCAGATGTGCTTTCTTTGATGTCCCTGCAAATGTAATTCTGAAAAGTCTGCTTTAAAATTTTAAAGATTCTAGGTTCACAGCAGATGCAGGTGCTTATATAACAACCCTCAAAGTTTTCTTCTCTGCTGATGCCCATAGGAATTTTCTCTAATAAAAGGAGCTGGCTCCTCGAGGGTGCCACAGATAGTCCCAGTACAGAGCCAGCTCATCCTGCCACGGTTATTACTCACCTGGAAGAGGGGGTACTAACGCTAAGTAAAACTCTTTTGCATCCTTTTTGCCAATCTGTTTTCACAAGTAATTGTTTTTAGGGGGGAAAAAAGAAAGCACAAAACATTCTCTCATTCAGGGAAAAATAATAATGAGAATAGCAATATAAAACAGGACCTGGAGGAAGAAGACAAAATTTCATCTGTGACTCTACTATCAGTGAAAATTGACAGTGGAGATGTTTTCCTGAAGCAGAGGGCAGATTGGTCTTTAGAACCACCTGCCCCTAGAGATGGGAGATGGGAATTCTCTGCCCCCTTTAGAACCACCTAACATTAACCTGAGACCTAACTAGAGAGAAACTAAAAGACACTTGCCATTTAAAATAAGAAAGTATCTAGAATTTAAAATCATAGTAATTGTTTTTCAATTGTGTTAAAATAATGAAATTATCCTCAGACACCAAATATTAGGATTAACAAATTAATATTTTATTTTCTGCTTCCTTGAAAAGAGTGTTAGTACAGCAAATTAAGATTCAGTTATTCCCAGCACTGAGGAGGCAGAAGCACATGAATCATGGGTTTAAGGTCCTGCTCCCCACCAAAGCCAGAACCTACACATGTCAGAACAGCTGACATGTATTTCATGGGAAACATGGATAACTCACTTTTGGAATACTAAAGGGACTTCTATAGCAATCATATTCTGTGCCGTGCTATATTGAATATTAAATTAAAGAATCTATTTCTTTAATGGTTATTGTAAAGATTTCTAGGTTTCAATTAAAGGATCTAATATGAGAGTCAGAGAAATGTCTCAGTGGCATTTGCTACCAAGCCTGGCAACCTGACTCTGATCCCTGGAACTCATTTAAGAATGGAAGAGGGGGACCAACCCCACAAAGCTGTCCTCTCTCAGGTAAACACACATGCCATGGCACATGAAAATATGTATACATATTTGACACAACAAATAAACCCTCAAAAAGTACTTAACTCTACAGTGTGGCACAGCAAGTGGGTATGAAATTGTTAAAAGGAAAATGCAGAGCATAAGAACTTCCAGAAAAATTACAGATGAACCTCAACAAGACAGAGAAGTCATATGAAGTACAGACAAGAAAAAATCTGGGCACATAATTTTCATCAAAAGACAATTATATAAAGACTGTCTTGGATAAAGAAAGATGAAATATATCTCCAAGTAGAAGAGCACAAAACAGAAAGATAAGAATACCAGAAAAAGGCTCAGTAAAACCTCAGGATAAGTGAGTATTATCAGAACCTTGAAACTAGTGGAAATGGAGAAGAAGACCACATTTAAAAGAATCCCCCATGTGACTGCTGGATTCTGAAATGCTGAATGACTCCCATATACCAGACACCATATTCAATACTTCCTAGGCATTTCCCCATAGACTCCTTAAAACTCCTCCTCCCAAAGGAGTCCATTTCAGAGATTAAAATATTTAGTGCCTTATTTACTCTTGTATTGCCATGACAAAATATGATGATCAAGGAAACTTACTAAATAAAGCATTTAATGGGGCCTTATAGTTTCAGAGGTTTAGTCTGTGAACATCATGGTAGGAAACATGGTAGGGAAGCTGAGGGCTTACAGCTGACCCACAGAATGAGGTGGGGAAGTTGGGGAGCTGCAGCTGGCATGGGATTTTTGAAACCTCAAAGGCCACCCCAATGACACGCTTTCTCCAGCAAGGCCACACTTTCTAATCTTTCCCACACAGTTCCACAAAATGTGCAGCTAAACATTCACACAGAGAGCATGGCAGCCATTCTCATTTAAATGAATAGGCTGAAGTTCAACACTCTCAAGGGTCTCTTCTTCACCCTGTAGGAGCATGACAGACTCTGCTTCTAAATGAAGGTGACCTGACAGTGACACCTGAACTATTCTATGACATCATCTCGAATTTTAAGGACTAGTGTGAGAACAGCCTTGGGGACCTCAGAGTTGCAACTTTTGTTTGTAAAATTAGGCAAGCATCTGTTTCCTCCTAAACAAAGTAATTTTGACAACTGAAGGACACTACTACACAATGAAAATCTTGTCTTTAACAATGTTTTTAATGAACAGCACCCTTTCCATCAAATAAGAAAGGTCTTTTCCTGAGTATAAAGAGACACAAAATTGAGAAGAATAATCACCCTTGTCTTCCTTTTGCAAAACTCAAAATAGTCTTTTTATTATCCTCTGTTCATTCTCTCTCACACTTCTGTTGGCCAATGTGACCATTACATTGTGAAAATAGGATTGTGAAATTTTTATTTTTTATTATAGTCTTATAGAAATCTTTATCATCAAAACATAGCAAATAATGCACATTCTAAGAAACAACCATTTGCTTTTTAATAAATAAAGAATTTGACAAAACTTATAACAGAAAAAGTTAATTAAGTTGCACCTCTCAGAAGAAATCTGATTTTGTTTATTGACTGAAAATACTCTCTTCAATTTAGTCAATAACAAGTACTCAACATAAATTCAATATTTAACAGTGTACATCTAATATTAAAACATAAAGTACAAGATATAATAAGACATTTTTAAAGATGTATTTTCTCTTTAGTTATACATGTGAGGGGAAGCTATATGTAGGTGAGTACAAATGTCAGAAGAGGGTATCAGATCCAATGGAGCTGGATTTATGAGGGGGCCTGCTCAATGTGGGTGCTAGAAACCAAATTCAGGCCCTCTGCAAGAGCAGCAAGTACTTTTAATCACTGAGTTGTCATTCCAGCACCTAATAACATTCTGCCTATATAATTTACAAGGTATTATTAATAACAACTAATTAGTCTTTAAAAATATACTTGGAATAACACCCAGTAAATGGGAAAATTGATTGTCCTAATAATAGCCAAACAACATAATTGTGTTGGTTGGAAAAACATTTTTTAAAAAATATTTGGTTTTCAAACAGAGGGAAAAAACAGTACTGAGGCAAAACCTAATAAAATATTTTACCAATATCTAATTTAAAAATGATATATAATGATGGATAATGATGTAGCTTGAGCCAAGTGTGACTGGAAGGGGCAAGAGATGGAAGGGAGTTTGAACAAGGATATATATGGATAAAAATTATGACTTTATTCATAACAAAAATTATCTTCAATAAAAAACACTAAAGTACTTAGTAAAAATCACCAGCAATAACTTTTTTAAAAAATAAAGTTTACAGGTTATAACATAAAAAAGAAAAGAAAAAAGAAACCAAATTAGATATTTCAGACAGAGAAACTTTAATAAAAAAATTTTACTTAAAATGTTCATAAAATGTTTAGGAAAAAAAGAATATAAATATTGAAGAAACTTAAAGATGACTGAAAAATTCATTCTCAGGGTTTTGGAGAATAATAGGTTACACATTTAAAACCCCAGAGGCTCAGAGAGGTACTGTGTAAGCCAGTGCATAGACCACAGAGGGGTTTACAATAATACATCCAGAGGACTACAGCTATTCTGAAGTGTGGGGCCAAGTACAGAGTACACAGAAGGCTCCCTTCTTCTGGGAGCCTTCTGGTCTACTGGTAAAAGCCAGCCATCAGGAGGCCTAGGAAATATACTTTGATAAATTCTATCCCTTAACCCCACAGAAGAAAACATAAAGGAAGAAGTTGAGCAAGAAACTAAAGACAGTACTTTCTAGTCCAACCTTTTTTTAAAAAAAAAAAATGTTACTTAATGTGTATGGTTATTTTCTCTACATGCATGTCTGTGCATCACATGCCTGTCTGGTGGCCACAAAGCCAGAAGAGGGTGTCAGATCCTCGGAACTGAGAGGCAGATGGTTGCCAGCTTCATGGTAAGTGCTGAGAATTTAATCCAAGTTCTTTGGAAGAGCAGTAAGTACTATTAACCACGGAACAATCTCTCAGCTTCTGCTCCAGTCAGGTTTTATATGAATGAGGAGGTTTCTGTCATCAAGCCTATAAAAAAAATAATAATAAAACTAGAAATAAGTTCTGAGCTATTCCTCCTTCTCTAAGTTATATCATTAAAAATTCAATAAATTGACCTGAGGAATAATCATTCCACTATGAAGTTTACTTTCAATTTCAAAATTGTTAATAATTATTCATCAAACTTTGTGACTTAATGATGCTGCTTCACTCACCTGTAAGATAACAACTTGACTCAACCAAGAACATTAATATTATTTTATAAAGCTCTGTTGCCACTAGAACTTAATTTCCATTTATAATAATGTATTTTGTTTACAAAACCTTGTGAGAAAGGAGTTAAAGACTCACAAGTATCAAACTATATTGCAGCAATCTATAACATTTGTCCTTAGACCCACAGATAAGTAAGTATAGGGCTCATCACAAACCAAGCAAACTTTTCTTTGCAACAGAGATCACTAAAGAAAACCACAACTTAAAATGGACACCTGAAAAAGTCATAATGAAACCCATTATTTTGTATGCTAACAGCAAGCAGTAAAAATTAGTTTTAAATTTTGTTAAAGATGATATCCCCTGATGATCATGAAACTAGACAGAGAACCGTGAGAGAAGATATCATAAAGGATGAAGGTAATGCAATACCTGTCACATGGAAGCAGAAAGGGGACTATAGGGAAGGGAGCAGGAAGAGGAAATCATGGCAGGGGAGAGAGGAGACATGATTTCAGTCACCCATGGTCATGTGAGATCTAAAAATACTAAATGGAAAAATTCCAGAAAGACTGTGAACTATTCTGAGTGTGGCAGCAAAATCCCATGCTGCTATATCATCCTAGGATGTCAACCATTCCTTTGTGCAGAGTATCCCAGCTGTACATGCTAACTTTCTATGAGTCACTTAGGAGTCAGCTATCTCCTATTGTTTTCACAAAGTATTTCTACTCAAATAGTTATTTTATTTTCTAACAGCCCCAAAGTGCAAGGATAGGATAGTGATGTTAGTAACTTCTATATGCAAAAAGAAACCACGAAGTGTTTCTTTTAAGGAAAGAAATAAATCATCTTAACCTAATAAGAAAAAAAATAATATACTGAGTTACTAAAGTTTGAGATAAGAACAAGTCTTTCAGTTGAGGTAAGAACAGGTAAGGTAAGTGAAAAATGTCTAACTCCAAATGCAAAAGTAAGACCACAGTACAGTTCATGCATGTGCCCAATTAATGGCATATTAATAGGAAGGTCACTAAATATGCAGATAAAAGAAAGAAACTGAAACACAAGGGCAAGGTGTGGTCACAGCATTGTTCTAACTTATAAACCGAACTTTGTCATAAGTACAGGGGTAGGGATATATAGGAAAAACCCAATAGATAGGATTCCCTACTGTTCGTGATTTCAAGGACTCCTGGGTTATTATAACATGTTTCCTACTGTGAGGGAAGGATAACTATATTCTTTTCTGCCCACTTTCTTCTTTCCCAGACAATAATCCTATTTAGTAATATTTGTCATTTCATCAACTAACAAACTCTGTCATATAAATCACCTCTCTGAGTCTTCTCTGATTCATTTGAAGTCTAAAAGTGAACTTGTCTTTTAAAAAAATCAAAGGAAAATACTAAAATATATGTATATGAAGAATTTAAAGTTGTAGAAAATTCGATCTTTTAAATAGTTCCTCCAGAAAATGTGGGATAATAAAATGCAGTTCTTCAACAATGGATTAGTGGCCATGGACCAATCTGGAGGACAGTGAGTGGGTTTTTAAAGCAACTTGGAAATTCATGAGCCCCATGTCTGCTAATTTTCATTCACTAAAGTCTATCCAAATTTACCTGTCTAATGAATATGTGAAAATGCCTGATTTGGGGAACTTTCTCTCCCAGGAGGCACCATACTTCAAAATGGGCCAGTATTCTTTGCAGGAAAATACTTTTAAAAATTAGTCTTTTACTTCACATGATATTCAAATGATCAAGCCAGTGAAACATCATTATCATTAATATCAATTCAACTTTGGATTTTGAACAGTTTCTTAGACAGGACAATAAATACATTTGCTCAAAACTATATATAAGAGTATAAGCATGTATATCTTTCCTCCTTAACTTTCATTTTTACAAAATATATGCTTTTACTTCTTCAAAAGCCAGCCAGCCAGTGTTTTCTCTGCAGGTAAGAGTACCATGAAGGAAGAAGAATAGTACTTCATGCCACATCTCACACAGAATGTCAGTCTCATAGATTCATCTTGTGATAGCACCACAGGTGACTTTTCAGTCCGATTTTCTCCTCACCTCATCCAAATAGGAGATTAGAAGCATGCATCCTGTGCTTTGATGACACCAGACAATATTCACCTGGAGGCAAAAGGTAAAATGGTTTGAGATCTGTAGTTCATTGCATTATAATTGCATTCTATTGCCTCTGGTTTCTCTAATAATTAAAAGCATACTGACAGTCTTCAACAAAAGCCTTAAGAAAATGTCAGATTCCTCACTTAAAAAAAAAAAAAACAAATTAGAATTGTAAAGATTGTCAAAAGTCTGTTTCCTGAATGAATATTGGGATATTTTGAAGAAAATATGCACATCAAATGATAGAAAACAAAGCCAAATGTAGTGGTACATAACGTTAGTTCCAACACTCAAGAGGCAATGGCAGGCAGATTTCTGAGTTCAAGGCCAGCCTGGTACACAAAAGAAGTTCTAGGACAGCCAGAACTACACAGAGAAATTTTGTCTCAAAAATAAATAAAAATAGTATAATATAAACAAATCAAAAAGGTTAAAAACCAAAATTTTTAATTCTAAGGTTTTAAAATTTTGCTCCTTTTAGGTCAAATAACAATGTCAATTAATCAAGTCTTTGTCAGGTATATATCTCCAGGGATAAACATTTCAATATTTCTTGAATATAGAAGTTAACAAAAATTAGCTTGAATAGGACAAAACAGCCATGCCTGAGTCATATAGCCATGCTCCAAGGGCAAAGCATAATACACATTTGGAATGTAGTCTCTTTTAGCTAATACCAGCCACTTGCTTATAGCAAATTATATTTTAATTATTTTCCCATCAAACTTATGTCTATGGAGATACTAATTTTAGAAATCATTAATTCCTTTTAGTGGCAGCAAGTTTGGCAAACAGAAATATCCAGAAGCCATATTCTACTCTAAGGAAAGGCTGGGCACTCAAAATTGACATGTAATAAATGTATTTTCCTTCAGAAAACATTCAAGTACAAGCCTTGTGATATTTGTAACAATGAAAAATAAAACAAAAAACCCACTTGTTTTTTGTTTGTTTGTTTGTTTACAAATGTCACCTCACCAGATATTTGTGGTTTGCTATTCCACACTTCTTTCTCTTGTTTCTGGGCAGAGCAGGAAGAAAGAAGCTCAGGTTGCTTTGGCATGTCTACTACCAGGATTGAGAGCAGATAAGTTGTCTCATTATCAGTCACTACTGGAGCGACTGAATGCCTGCTATTTCTATAAATACGTTACCAAACCATCTTGAATTAAAGCTCACTTTAATCAGTGCTACACAATAGAATAGATAATTAGACTTGCCAGTTCTTTCCCACAAAGCTTCCTGGTGCACTTCTCAGTCACAGGAGGCTAAATTAGGAGCGTCAGAAACTGAGGGCTACCACTGGATACATAGAAAGACCCCTCACCTCAAAATTTAAAATAAATAAATAAACAAGTAAATAAAGACATTTTTTCCTTATTTAAAATTATGGGTACAATTAAGTTTGTAAGAGGCAATATAAGTTTAAGATTTATTTCATTAAATGTTCCCATCTTTAGCTAAACATCTGAAATATGCTTGTTCTCCATGCTCCAGATATACCACTATTATATTTTACTATTAAAAAAATGAATCATAGGTATCGTTACCCTCTTGCTTTTGGAGGCTGGAACAGACACTATACTTCACAACTAAAGCACTTATTTGCCTAGCTGCTTCAGAGAAAGGGATCTTATCTGTTGACTGTACAGTTTATAGCTTAGTCTTCTTCCCTAAAAATTACACTCATACAAAATGTACTTCCTTTTGTAGGATCATGAGCCTTGTCTGTCACAAATTTACCTTTATGACTGAATGAAGAAAGTTACAAAGACTTCATCTCTGGCCTCTTTGTGGGGGCTCTCCAAAGACCATCTGAAACTTGCAGCAAACTTCTGCCTACACGAAGTTCTCTCATGGGTATTATGGGAAGAACATGCTCCAGAAATTTTCTTACACTCTAATCTCTTTCTCAGAGTTAGTTTCCTGGGAAACCTGACCAAAAATAGGTGGTGCCTCTAATGATCTGAAAAGGCAGACTTCAAAATTAGAATCTGAAATCTGAATCACCCACCAGCAAGCTGGCCATGAAGATCCTGTGTCTGATGGTAGGTGGAATGTGGATAGTACAGCGCATGCTAAGATGTCGCAATTGTTAAAACTTTCACCAGTGTGAATTGCAATGAGATGTTGATAGAAGGAAGAGGAAGGCGCTGTTAGGTGAGACTTGAGTGTTTTTTGAGAAACTTAAAATGCACTAATTAGGTGGATTATGGTCTCTGATGATTCTTGCTAGTGTCATAAATGAAGTAGGGAGATGTAAATGCAAATACTAAGGATAACTCTGTTTCAGTGAATGACAACACATAAATTTAAAGCACAGAGCATGTGGTTGGAAATATTTTATCCACACTCAGTTCTCTCCTAACCAGAGAACTGAACATACTGGAGGCCAGGGCCAAAATAATTTTAAGGACAGTGGAATTTGAAAAAGGCTCAAAGCTCAATGTCAACATATCTGACCCACCTGGATTAAGGATTTTCTGGGAAGAATAAAACTCTGAGATTTAAGATGAGAACATTAGGATCATTATACTAAAAAATCTTTGAAATTCATTTTCCTCTGAAACCATTGAACTTGAAAAACATCCAACTGCCTCCTGCTAAAAGTTAACACTGCCTCTTTCCTGAAGATAATGCAGCAATGATGCTAAGTCTTCTTCTAAGTAAAGAAAAGAGTAAATGCTGGAGGAATGCAGGGTCTAGTCATGGTTTAGGAGCAAGACACCAAATAATAAGCTTGGGGATGAATGTTGAGTATGATAGATAAAAAAAAAAACTGAGTGCAAAGTTGAAAAGAATCAGACCAACAGAATAACCTCCCCTAATACATAATTTGACACTGGCAAAGACCTTAATAAATAGTAATTAAACAATAATAAAGAAAGTCATGGGTGATTCTAGAAGAGAAGAATAAAATAACTATAGTTCATACTATATGATACAGAACCCCGAAAAGTACTCTGATAAAATAAACAATAAGCTTAGAGAGAACACCAACACAAAGTATGAAGGTTTAGAGAAATAACATCTAGTGAGCATAAACTTTAGAAGGTCAATAAACACACTGGTTGACTATGTTCCTATAAGATCCTTAAAAGGTACCCCATTCAACCAAGGCAATTGAAAATGTGCTGGTCAGAGGGCATGAGCTTCCCTGAATAGTTCCTTACAGACCAGAGTTGATATTGGCAATGCTATTCCACAACAGGTCTCCTGGGTGACAATGAGGAAACAATAGAGGCTAAAGGAACAGAGGCTGAGTAAGTAGCAGTTACTCAGAAGAGGTCATATACAGATGGGCCAATTTGGTACTGAGGACTCCACTAGATCTATAGGCTTACCCAATGCCATTAAATGAACAGATTTGTACCTGGTAATTGATAAAAAAATCTACAGTAGACTACAAAACAAGATCCAACACTATGTTAAGATAGCAAGTAAAAAACAATAGTACATTCAAAAGGAAAAAAGTTGATATTACTTTTTCAAACTAAAACATGATGTAAAAGTGATGACCTTTGTTATATTTCCATTTAACTTACAACTCTAAGAAAAACAAGATATGTATTACAAGATGGTAATTGACTTCTAAAAACTCAACCAATTGTTAACTTCAAAGACGGCTGTTGTACCAGATGCAGTTTACTTCCTAGAGCAAATTAATATGCTTAGTTCAAGGTGGGCATCAGTCCTTGGTCTCTATCAAAGAGAATGAGTAGACACAGTTCTCATTCACTTGGGATAAATAATTGTATTTACGTTCATTTCACGAGACTGTTTAACTCTTGTTTCCCCTATAATAATGTAGTTTGAAATGCGGTGGACCTTGTGAGCACAAGGTATATTTGGTATAGAATCTAATTGATCTACTACATTAATAACATCATGCTCATTAGAAATGATGAACACAAAGTACCAAACACCACAGAAACTTTGATACTACAACTGTACTATAAAGAAGAATAGAAAATTTACAAAGGCTGAAAACTTTCTATATCAGTGATGGTTTTAAGAATTCTTTACTTAAATCATGACAGAACATGTACTTGTTTGTTTTTACTGTTTTACTCTTTGCTCTATGGGAACCCACCACCCAGTTCCCAAATAAACAACACACAAAGACTTATTACTTATGAATGCCTGACCTTAGCTTGACTGGTTTCTTTCCAGTTTTCTTTTTTTAACTTAAATTACACCATCTACCTTTTGTCTCTGAGCTTTTACCTTTCTCTATTCCTGTGTATGTTTTTTGTTTCCTTTGTATTCCCAGTCTGGCTATTTGGCTGAATTACTGGGTGGCTATCCCTCCTCTCCTTCTTTTCTTGTTCCTTGTTCTTTCTTTCCATATTTTTCATATTTATTCTCCATCTAACAGCCCCATCTATTCTTTCTTCTTCCTGGCTTACTATTGGCTATCCAGTTCTTTGGACAATTTAGGAGTTTTACATAGGCAAAGTAATGCAGCTGCACAGAGTTAAACAATGCAACAAAAAAAGAATGCAACAAATCTTTGCATCATTAAAATTGTTTTACAGAATAGACAAATATAACACATATTAAATTGATATTTCACATCAAGAATATCTCCTCTAAAGCAAACACAAATTTTTGCATTTTATACTTTCCATCTGGTAGGTCTTACAGGGTTCTGCAGGCAACATATTCACATATGGGAATTCCCTTCTGATCAGATCACCAAGAAATGCAAAATCTGAGAGAAATTGGGTGGGATCTAAATTATGAAAATCCTCTAGAGAAGTATAGACTAAAATATTTATTTCCCTACTGCATGTGTATTATGTGTATCTGTGGTAGGAAAAAAAAGATGACCTATAGAAAGGCTTATTATCTAGTCACAACATAAACCTGTAGTGTTTCATATTAACACCATACCTTGCAAAGGATAAAGCCCTGCCTGTATAATGATATGTGTTCACTAGACAGAAACATTTATCATCATAAGCAGGTTATCAGACCCTTCATCAGGTTAGGCAGACACAGCAGTAAACCATAATATGATGGATTAAATTGGACATAGAAGGTACAAGTAAGTGTGCATGTAGGTAGCCTAGATAGATTACCATCATCTGCCACAGTGTGTCTCTATTACAGGAATGTGGGCTAGAATCCTTAGAGCAAGTTAAGTAGAAAAAAACTGATATTACTTCATGAATGGGTTCATTCAATAGATGATGCAATATGAATATAAACTGCTGTGGCAAAGCAGCCTCAACTCACATGTAGTTCTACGTTATATTAATGCTTGGTTCTTTGAGCAGAAAGTATGGTATTCTCTATGGGAAAAAGTTGCCTGATGTTAAAAGTATAGACAAAGACATACAAGTGGTAAATAGCTGGCTAATAGTTTGGAAGCTTAGAAACTGAGTTAATGGAAACAAAAAATGGAGGAAAAATATGAAGATAATCATGAAGTGTAAATACCATTATATCAGGTGTTTATAATCACAAATGACCATCCATCACAAGAGATATAGTAAACTGCTAAATAATCAAAATAAAGTAGACATTCTGGTCAGACTACCACTACCTACATAGCAGATAGACCTAGTTTGGCTATGAATACATAACTTTAGAGTAATTTAAATGACATTCTACTTTTTAACATGCTTCTGTTTGTTAAGAGTGACCTAGTGGCCACTGTCAAATATCAAAATTAGAAGTGACAAAACCTCAACAAGGAATTAACATCTGGGTTGATGAATGTACCACTTGGAAGTCAACTGACTACATTGAATTAGAAAGTAATTCACTCAAAAAAAACAAAAGAAAGTAATTTACTCAAAATGTTTATTGATAAACAAATCACATGGGTGTTGGTCTTTCCTGCTTTAGAGGTGTTATGCCTTGCCTCTAGCCTTAAGAGTATCTGCTCCACTGAGCTGAAAACTATCTAAGGTCTAAGAGAAACACTTTATGACAAAGGACTGGAGCAATGAACATATGGCCAAAGGACCTAATGTACCTACCATATACATTACAACACAGAAACTTCTAGCTTAAAAATAGAGCTGAAGAGCATATGTAGGAATAATTTAGGCCTAACTTAAAGATTTCCTACAAGACATAGATTCATATTCTATGTAAATAAATCAATGACCATTATAGGATTGTTTTCCATTTTCAATTCTTAGAATCATAGAAACATATCATAGAATCCTATTTCATCCTATTTATCACCATTCTCACGGAGCTCTAGGTATAAACTGTGCTTCTTCTGCCTATAACTCTAAATTGGATCTCCCAGGTATCTAAGAGCTTCAAGAAATTTTAATCTACAGTGGTTACTGTTCATTGAGGGTTTCTTGTACCAAAATTCGAATACACAAAAAAGGAGTCACACTGCAGGAGTAATTTACACTGATTATCAATGTTAGACTTACATAAGAGAGTCACTAAAATTACATTTGATGTACAGATACTCTGCTGGGATGTTTGTTAGCATTACTTGCTCAACTTGACATATTCTAAGAGAAGCTATCCCATAGAATGCATTGGCTTACTCCACACCTAAATCAGGAGATTAATAAAGAAAGTAAAATATCTAGAACAAAAAAAGAAGCATGCCAAGTGGTGGTGATACATACCTTGATCCCAGCACTCAGGAGGTGGAATAAGATCCACCTGTAAAGAGAAGGGTGAGTTTAGATACAAAATAATCTTGATACATAATAATATAATCCAGACACATTATAGTAATAATAATAATAATAGTCATCATCATCATCCAGTTATGTAATAATCCTGAGGCCAGATACAAAAGTTTAACTGTGGTACATCCCAATAAATTTCCATTTATAAATTTCCACATTAAACTACCCCTCCAACTAAAATCCTAGAGGCTCATTCAGCTCTCAAAAGATGTGCATTTGTAACACACAGTAAGTGGATCTGAGTAATGCAGTACATAATTGCTATGGAATGCTAGTAAAATAATTCCTTCTATACTCATCCATCTCCCTTCCAGCAGCACGTCATTGAGCTTTTATACATAAGTTCTCTGGGAATTTTGTCTATTCATATAAATTGTCTCATTAAGATTACTTGTCTCTTCAAAGGCATCCCACATCTAATGATGGGCTGATTCAGGTCCTCTGACCTTATCAGTGTGCTGAGTCATTGGCCAAAGTTTACCCTGCAAACTGCGTCACTGTTCCATTTCTTCTTTTTTCTCATTCTTGGTCACTTCATTCTCTCACAATTCATGGTGATAAAAGCATCTCAAAACAAACCCTGGATGTAAATATTTTCAATAGTATTTTTTTTCTTGGTAACAAACACAGAAGTGTTATAACCATAATATCACATGTGTTTTATTCTCTCTTTAGCACTTGTTACTTAATAAAGCAACATTCTCATGACAATCTCAAGGGAGAGCAGCTATTGCTATTTCTACTTCATAAATAATAAAAGCAGGTTCAAAGGGATTGAATTAATTCCCCAGGCACACAGGGAAAGTTTTTAATTAGGCATTTATATTCCATCTCATTTCAGAAAATGATATGAATGCCTGCTCCAAATTTTATGAAAGAATTGTTAGGGCTAAAACGTGGTTCTTTTAAAGGCGAGTATTCAAATTTCTACTTGAGTTCACACAAAAAAATAAAGATAATACTATGATGTATGTGAAACAAATGGCCAGGTTTTTTTCACTTATATGTGATTCAATGATTCATTTCAAAACAAACTATAAATATTAGCCGAACTCTAAGTCGCTTGGAATTTCCTTCCAAGAGAAACAGATAAGTGTAAATGAGCCAGCACTGCACTGAAATTGAGAATCTTATTAGCTCTAGGAACCATGTAATGACCTTGGAGACCAGCATGAAATAGCATTATGGGAGGCCAAAGGGTCACCTGAACAATGTCAATCTGCCCCTCCAAGCTATTCGCGCCTAATGTTGGCCAGTGTTATATTCTATAGTATTTTAAGTCAGAACATTAAAAGCATGATATTTAAATGAAGTTAAAATTTTTCACTCTCTTTATATAATAAAGTAATAGAAAAAGGAGGTTTTTCTATTTCTATGATGATATCTTTGAAAAACTTTCTAAGCTTTGTTCATTCTATGAGTATCCTCTTTTTAAGCTGTTTGGTTTAGAAGGCTGTTCTTTGCTCAGGGCCTCTGCTCCAGTAAATACTAAGATGAAGATTTTCCCCTGGAATCTCTCAGAACCCACAGTACATGTTTAAAATTGGGTCACATGCTTTGTTACTTTTTATAATCAACCTTTTTATTTAGATATGGATTGATTTTTGAGAACAGATAAAAATTACTTTTGACTCCACCCATTAAATAAGAAAAACATACTATTTATAATGAAGCATCAAGGTTCTATTGAGAAAAGTGTCAAAATCCACAGTTCTGAGGGAAAATAGACTCTCTAAACTATAAATCACAAGTCCTCATAAACTGTCCAAAGAAAAGTTACTTCCTCCTTTGTGACAGTCACTCCAATCTACGGGACAGGTAAGCCCAAGTCACTTATCACATTCAGGACTCGAAATACATTGTGTAACCATTTCCTCTGGGTTGAAACATTCCTCTCAGGAAGGAGGGGGAAGCTCATGAGACATAGGAGGCAAACTGGAGGTCTCATGGAAAGCAGGGTCTTGGAGGAATCTCAGAGACCCCTCTGCAGCCTTAGAAAAAGGAGTCAACAACTACTGCTGCTTAGAAGGCTCTAACTAACCAAGGCACGGAGGTGAGATCCTGGCTCAGTCGCTGCCTGCATACCTTGCCTAGAGCATGGGGTTGCCGTTTTCTGCATGATAACTAATGTGGAAGCTGACTTTGTGGTGATGCCACTGCTTCTGTATCACCCCTGATCTTGTAAGTAACTGTGCACCAATACTCCCAGTAGCAACTCCAATAAAACTCACTGATTCAGCAAACTGGACTTCTGTGTGATCATTACTTAGGTATATCCACTTTGGTGGATTCTCTTTCTGAAACTGATAAATGGGTGTATGCGCATTGTATTTCCTCAGAAAAAGTCTGTAAAGCAGAGATTTAAGAAGAATTCTTTCACTCTTTTATAATGGAGTATCTAAAGAATTTGTAAAATTCTGGAATATTTATCACTATTCAGATTTATCATTTCCGGTTAGCTAAAAAGCACAGGGAAATGTTCTCATCTGTGGCTATACTGCCGTAAGCCACGGGATCTCAAAGCATGGGGAATAACAGTTGCACAGATAGGGAAGCAGAACTGTAGGGAGTGAACATTGAAGTGTTAGACTAGATGGGAGCAGCAGTCACAGAACCACCGGCAGCCTAAATAACTGCTTTGTCCCTCCAAAGTCTTTGGCAGGGCCTGAGAAAGACCTGGCTAGGAGACAGAGGATCCAGCCTAGAAGTGGCACTGTGGAGCTTATTTCTTGAGCATCCTTGCTCCTCATTTTATGGAAAATACCTCTACCTCAACAGGGTGCTTAGCTGTGGATCTCTGATCCTGCCTTTATCAATTGCTGGATAAAGGTTCTATAATAACAATGAGGGTAGTTATTTATTTGATTATAGGGGAAGTCCTATTTAGGCACCCTCTCCACTATTGCATGGAGTTCTACCCAAGCACATCTTGTGGATTCTTGGAGGTTTCCTTAACACCAGGTTTGTCTTTAACCCCACACTGACTCCCTCTATCAAGATATGTATTTCTTTGTTCTTCCTCTCTGTTGGTCCTCCCACTCAACCATCCATTCTCTCATGATCTTTTCCCACTTCCCCTTGCTCATTCCCCCAAAAGATTCCAATTTATTCAGGAAACATTCCCTATTTCCCTTCCCAGGGGGATCCATAGATGTATCTCTTATGTTACCTAGCTTCTGGGAGACAGGGGGTGTTGAGCTCCTGGTCCAGCTGAAGAGAAGGAGAGGAGAGTATATGAGCAAAAGGATCAGGATCATCAGGAGGAGACCCACAAAGATGGCTAACCTGAGCTATTGGGAGCTCACTGACTCTGAAATAACAGCTGAGGAGCATTCATGGAAAGAAACTAAATCCTCTAAATGCAGGTGACAGTTGAACGGTGAGGGCAGTTTGTGGAGCCTCTTACAGTAAGACTAGAATTTATCCCTGTGCATGAACTGGCTTCTGGGAGCCCATCTCTTACCTAGGAACCTTACCTTAATCAGCCTTGATACTGGGGGAAGGGACTTGGACATACCTCAACTGGATATGCCAGACAGAACTTACTCACCTTGGGATTCCTTGTCCTCCCTGTGAAATGGATAGGAGAAGAGGGGGAGGCTGAGGGAGGACAGAGAGGAGGGTGGGGGGAAGCAGTGGTAGATATAAGAAAAAAACTTTTTATATTAAAAAAAATACCTCTACCTCACAGAGTCTGTACCTAGACCTATGCTCTAAAACACAGATGATAGGTAATGTCTTTGTGTGACTTCAAATCTAACACATTTAACCCAAAAATACATATTTACTCTCTCTATAGCCATTATTGTTGAAAGCATGTTTTTCATAAATATCTGTTGTTTCCATCTTTAGCTCACTGGTCAGAAAATGCTGTAAGGCTCTATTAGAAGCTGTTGCAAATTTCATTCCACCCACCCCCAGGGCTATAGCAGACCTCTCAGTGGGTGAGTTAGGGGGCAATCAAGCATTTGGTTGTAACAGATTCTAAAAGTAACTTAGGCATATCCAGCACGCCCTCATAAAAATTACATATAACTCCATCAAGTTTCTAGGTATTAAAAGAATCTTGCGTTACAGATGAAGTGGAGAACAGATGTGCATGTTCACCAGAGGTTTGATGAGCCAGGATAATGGGTCTGTGCTGAAGTGCAACTAAATGTTACAGATGCTAAATTAGCCGCTTCATATACCTCGAACTTGCTATGCCGAACAAGTGGGCAGAGAGATAGAAGCATGACTACATTCTAAGGAAATTTGGTTTTTATTTCTATTATAAAGTATTGGTCTTCTCCATTTCTATAACTTTGTTTTAATACAAGCTAACAGATGGTTACTGCCAGGAGTAAAATTACTAACTCTTTGGATGTTGTAACAGTGACATATATAAATAAGTCCAGAAAAGATAATCCAAGTACCTATACCACATTGTAATTTTGATTATTAGTGACTAACACTTTATATTCAAATTCTGTTTCTCATTTTTACAAAATCCCTCAATAAGCAATGAAGCTATTAAAGCTTCCAATGAAGAGAATGAAAAAAATCACTTAATAGGTTGTTTATCTAAACACCATAGCCAACTACAGGGTTTCACTTAAGAATCCCCTTAAGTACCAGCATCCCTGACCCCTAGAACATACTAAATGTGTTTTGCTTTCTGTCATCAGTACTGTTTGGTTCACAGAGAACTAAGTAGAACTTTAACTATTGAGCTCTTTCTAGATTATCAGCTGAAATTGTAAAAAGGATTTAGACAGTCACTCTTCTAATACTCTACCATTTGGAAGGGTCACTGAGCCCTATTCATTAAAACTAAATGTTACTGCAACCGCAAGACCTTAAGTTTACCAAATGAGTTGCATTGGGGTGTCTAATTTTCTATAGCAGTTTATTTAGCTATTAAACAAGCCTTATAGGTTAGTAATGAGATTTGAACAGTCAATAATGAGAATACTCTACTTCTAACTTTATATGTATTATCGCAAATAATTTCCAATCTGGGTCTTTAAGACACATATTTATCCTTTGGAGTAAAACAGCAAAAATTCTTTTCATACTTGTAAAACTGCTCAATTGATTATAGACAAGTAAACTGGAGCATTTCACATCCATGCAAGTTTAAGGTCAAATACATATGTTCTCTAGCTCCACCCTTGAGCTTCTGTATACAGGCACAGGAAGCAGCCCTGACAATGGCTGTCAGTCACATCAAGACATCTTGAGGGAAGACTGTGGAGAAGGCCTGAGACAAACGCAAGGATCATACACTCCACAGCTGGCAGTAATAGGAAGCCAGCAGGAGTGGGGCCAAGCCACAGAGACACTCCAGAAATGAGTCTGAGGTCCCAGCTATAGCACTTAAACAGATTGTTCAGGGGCATAGAGTGATCAAGCTGTGATTTCTGGTGCCTGTGGTCCCCTCTTTTGTTTAGAGACAGAGCTTTTTAATGGTCCTGTGACCTTTTTTTAATAAATTCATTTTGAGCTTAAAGTTCAATATCTCTTGCCAATAGCCAAAAACTAATTGGCATAGCCCATCCATTTTTAGCTATCTTACACAGTATTTTCATTTCTGTTAAAATATCATTTTGAATCTTTATTTGCTAGAGGTTCTACCTGATTAGCCTTGGTGATATGTTTGATTTATTTTCACTATTTTATTTATTTATTTTGTTTTTAAAAAAATTATCTCTGGACTTTCTCAAGTATTCAAATATTTTTCTTTGAAATATTTTGTTTCTTTATATATTTATTTTTGTGTGGATGATTGTGTATTGATGTGGGGGTGTATCACATGGCAAACCCATGTATAGAGATCAAAGAACAAATTTCATGAGTCGGTTTTCTCCTTGGACCAAGAGATGAAACTCTGATCATCGGGTTTGGTATCAAGTACCTTTACCTGCTGAGGTACCTTGCCAACTCCTTAAATACCTTTTCACGTTCTATTTTATTTTTGTTTTTCTAAAATGTGATCTTATTGTATATCATATATGACAAGTAGATGCGTTCATGTTTTTTGCTCTGTGTTAAAATTTTGTACTTTTATAAAAAAGACTTTATGATTATTCTCCTCTGTTCTTGTTTCTATAAATTGTGTTTCACTGATAGTGAGGTCACTATATGCCACAAGGATTCACTAGGTTTTCCCTTAATACTTTTTTTTTCTTTTCATAAAGACAGCAGTTGGTTTCATCTCATTGATGTCCATTATATTTTTAAATTTTTATTTTATTATTATTTTGGAGGTGAGCACAGACCTGATGCATATGTGAAGGTCAGAATCATCTGGAAACCTCAATTTAGAAAAATGCCTTCATCAGATTATCCTGTAGACATATCTATAAGACATTTTTTTATTAATGATTGAGGTGAGTGGACACAGCCCAGTGTTGGTGGCACCATTCCTGTTCAGGTGGGTCTTGGGTTAAAATTTAAAAATAAATAAATAAATATAAATAAAGCTTATCAAGTCATGGTAGGCAGACCAGTAAGCAGCTGTTTTTGAGATCCTGTCCTGACTTCTCTCAGTATTGAATTATGACCAGAATGTGTAAAACAAATAAAACCTTCTTCCCACATCACTTTTGGTCATGAAGTTTATCACAGCATTAGATAATTTTGGAGAAGTCGGTTCTTTCCTTTTACTAGAGTTCTGGGGATCAAGTGACATTGTCATACTGTAGCAGTAATTGCTTTAACCGACCGAGCCATCCTGCCAGCCCAGTGCCCTCACCTCTCTTAGTAATTGTCAATAAGACATCTCCCACATCAAACATCCAAGAAGTTTTCATGAGTACTAAACATTAACACAATAACAAATATTTTAACGTGTTTTCTACAACATCAGGATCTTCAGTGCACACCCAAGTGATATAACTAAGAAGAACAAGCAACATAGACCCTTTCCTTAGATTATTTGCTCATAGGAGATTTTCCCTGAAGGACATTATATTATGGTTCCTTCAGGTATAGTTTAGAAAATGCTGAACTGTAGGGACTGGAGGGAAACTATCAGTAGATAAAGTGCTTGCCATATGAGGAACTGAACTAGAACGTTGAGCACCCATGTACAAATAGCCAGGTGCAGTACAACGTGTCTCTAGTCCAAGTGCTGAGGAAGCAGAGACATGTGGATCATGGATCTCATTGATTAGCCTGTCTTGAGAAATAAGTGAGCCCCAAGTTCAACAAAATTCCTGTCTTCACATGTAAATAGAAAACAATGAAGAAAATATATAGTGTCAAACTCTGACCTCCATGTGCCCTCACGTGTGTGATTACACACAAGTATGTAAGCACACACATGGAAATGATGTGCTAAAGTTACCTTTCCTGAATAAAAGTACAATTGAATTTTCTGCAGATAAGAACTCTTCAGTCTTGAGGATAGCCTCTCAGTGACAGTAGCAAAGAGTAAATCCAAACTGTTGTCCTTTTTTTTTTTTTTTTTTTTTTTGCAAAGTTTATTGCCTAAGATCTACTTGGAAGGGTGGCACTCAAGTCCAGGGGGTGTGTGGAGTTGGTGGAGGGAGAGAAGGAGGGGTGGACAGAGATGGACTCGATCTGAGGGTGAATCTGGATGGCTGTCATCAGCATTTATTTTAAAAAAGATACACCTTTTATACTCTTTAGTTGCGCTACGGCTTAAACAGGAGAAATGGGTCTTATGAACGGTGGTGTGGCTTGAGATCAGAGGCTGAAGAATAGCATTGACCTTGACAATGGACACCAGTCATATGTTAGTAAAAGGGCCACAAATTCCTTTTGCCAGACTATGAATGACTGCTTTAACAAGCAGAGACTTTCCTCAAGCCCCCAATGAGAATGGAGGCCCTTATCCAAATGCCTAACCTTGGAAAAAGAACTTCTTCTGAGGACTAAACACTATACTACAATTTAAGAGCAATTTTTATTCCTCAAAATGATAAACAATGAGCTATTCAAGATAGTGGGCTATGTACCTCACTGGGGCAGCACAGCAGAGCTGATCCTGTTGCCGACACAGGTGAAAGGACCAGGGTATGTGAAGAAAGGTGTGTGTGAGCCAGTTCAGTATCTGTGAGCATGGGAGAATTGTCCCCATTACTCATTTGTCATGTGGTGGCAGATAGGCAGGGGAGAGATCTCCCCCTCCATCCCACTGGCATTCCAGCATCATACCTGAGGCATTTGGGAGAGCTAGCTCTGAGGTCATAAGAGCAGGGGTGCTGGTCCTGCCCATCATCAGCTGCAATCCTCAGGAAAGTAGCTTCTACGCCATGCCTGGGCAACACAACAGAACTGATCCTATAGGTAGGTGTTGGTGTGGGAGATCAGAACCTGAAGACAGGAAAGGAAGAGAACTGGCCTGGTTCTCTTGCTCATCCTGCAAGGGGTGAACTCACCAGGACAAAGTAGAAGAGCTCACCCAGGTGGTGAGGAAAAGGGAGACTTGGCAGGCTGACCAACCCAGAGAGTATGCAGGCCCAGAACCAGGGTTATAAATTGGCCACCCCAATACCCGCCCATCTGTGCTCTGCGTGGGCACATGAAGGACCAGTCCTGTAGATCCAAAGCTGCAGAATATTCACAACACAGGTAACAGCAGAAGAATCAAGAGGAGTTCCAGTGAGGAACCAGCAAAGATAGTGTAGCAGAAACCACAGGCCTGGAACCAGACCAATGACTCTGCAGTGAACACTTGCAAGTAATGACACATGGATAAAAGGGTTTGCTGTGTGACTTACTGTGTCACACCACACCTGTCATAATGAGATTGACTTTTTCTTTTATACATTTTATTTTATTTGGAAGGAGGCATTGTGAGGGTAATGAGTGGATACAAAGGGACAGAGAAATGAATGTTATAGAGAAGCTTCATGTGAAACACACAAATTATAAATTTTAAAAATTAACATTAGAGATTAATTTTTGTGGACTATTTAAAAAACGTTGTTTTATATATCAGTTATTACCATATTCAAGGTAATAAATGTATTTTTTTTAAAACAATGGACTGAGCCAGTCACTAAAACTGTCCCTTGGTGTCTTAGTCTTACTGTATGAGCCTGTTCCCTTCATCGCACTCCCCAAAAGGAAGATTCTGATGTCTTACTCTTTTCCCATTATACCATACTATTCTGATTTCCCTACATTTACTAACTGAACTCTTGCCCTTTATAGCCTCAGACTCTGTATCTGAATTGTAGGCATTTCATCCTTGGGAACAGGTGTGTCTAGTAAATCTCTAACTTTCTTGTTATACTTAGGAGGGCACAGTGGAATTCCTGGTTCCTAAGTAGTAAGGATTTTTTTTCCTCAAATAATTACCTTGTTTAGAGAGGCTACCATTGTACACATTTTTATCCTTTATCAAGGCCTACACAAAACTTCCCAAAGGAAAAGTCATTAACAGTGAAAATTATTAAAAATAAAAGTTAAAAAGTGCTAGAGAAGTGTGGTCTACAGTGTCAAAATGTTGTAACATTGTCAAGCAGAAACAGTCACCATATGTTTCCTGCCAGTTGGTGAACCAGCAATTACTTTACATTTTTAATGCTTAAAAAGTCAAAACACTGTTTTCTTTTTTTTTTCTTCCTTCTTTATTTTGTATTTATCAAAAAAAAACACAGTAAAAAGAATTTAAAATGTGGAAGAGTTAACAATAACTATACAGAGGATAAGAATGATAGGCATGGCTTATCAAGGGAAGAAATACAAATAAGATTGCTACACCTATATTTCCTTGTGTTCATCTTTCCCTCTGAATTTTTTTTTCATCCCTGTATATCCTTATTCAAGGTCTCTTCCCCCTCCCAACACATCTGGTCATTTTTTTCCTCTGCAACTCCCCATCCCCTCCCTGGGCAGGGAGCAGACAGTCCCATGGTCCCACTGACCCAGTAATGCTTAGATCAGTCTCCACTTCTGGCCAAATCCAGTTC